>JABXJD010000098.1:812500-935000 GCA_013375575.1 Percina caprodes
CCTGTAGAGCTTGAATCGCGATAGGAAGGTGAACACATTATTTTGCACACCCATTTTTCAGTATTTGCCTTTATTGTGAAGCGTTTTGTAACTTTTGAGAAGTTCCACATAAAGAAATCTTTACCAACGTACAAATATTTTAATAAACTTTAAGGGCTTGCTACTGAACCTTTTTGTTATGTTTTTTTTTCTTTTAAAACACAGAATTTTGGCTGATTTGTTACTTTGGATGCACGTTTGAGGCCGATAAGCATCTCACTGTTTCTGTAGATTGTGCGTACTTTATATCATTTTGGTTTTATCTAGACAAAGTGTTGGGCCTCTATATACAATAAAGATTATTATTATTATTATTATTATTATTATTATTATTATTATTATATACAAGCTTCAGATAGCTTACCAGTGTGTCCCAATTAATAATAATAAATTGAATTTATATAGCGCTTTTCCCAAGCTCAAAGTCGCTTTACAGAGTAGAAACAGATAAATATATATATAATAAAAAAATTTAAAAATAAACTAAGGATAGGCAGAACAGAAGAGATGGGTCTTCAGACGGGACTGAAAACAATTCACAAATACGCATTATTTCTTATTATACTTGTCGTTTAAATTGTTTTTAAAGTTAAACTCAAGTATCGATGTGGATCAGCCAGGCTCTGGTTTCTAAAAGGAAAGAGAAGTGGACTACCTTATAATACTGTGGAGGATTGGGCTGGCCGGCTCCAGGGGAACTGCGCCGGTTGTGTGATCCAGAAGTGTACTGCCCCATGAGAGGCATCCGACTGGAGGGTAAGAGGGCGAGGGGGCATCGCTGCTGTGGACCAGTGGGGTACTGCAGGGGCTGGGTAGGGTACCCGACATCCCACCAGAGCCGTACTGCTGCACTGGAAAACCCTGAACGCAAGAATAGGAAGAGAGTTTATTGAGAAACACCAGCAGCAGAAGGAAAACGGGTCAAATTACAACTCAAACAGAAGCTGCACCTCAGACCTGTGTTACAACACCACAAACCACTGAGGCGCCTCATTGCTTCTTTGCCTAATACATATTGTGTTGCTAGTTGTCCTCTATTATGTGTTAACCCTTGTATTGTATTTGGGTCAAATTGACCCATTTCAAATTTTTAACAAGAAGAAAAATGGTCCAAATTACATTTTTTCTACCTGAAAATCATATTTCGGTGATAAACATGTATTCCTGACTCAATTCAGAGAATTATTTTGGATATGACCACTTATGTTTTTCCATAGTGGATTCATGAAAAAAACAAAAACACACACATTCCCTAAACGTATATGTAAGACAATATTTGTTAATAGATCACGAAGTAAATTCTGAAGAAAGTTCAGAATTGCTTTTATGAACCCCAAATAAGTCACGGGTCAGTTTGACCCGAGGAAACAAGAGGGGCCGAAAGTGAAGACAATACAAGGGTTAAGGTAAAATCACGTCAAACATGCATTTAACAAAAAGTGCCCAACATCAAGCCGCCCAAAAAATAAGAAATATTGAGCACAGCGATGACACATTGTAAACAATCTGGCGGTGCAATGTAGTATTAACCCTCCTGGTGTCCTCGGGTCAAATTTGACCCTTTTAAAAAATGTCTATATCTGAAATATGAGTTTCTTTTTAACCAAATTACCACAAAAAATGGATTGGATTCCTTCCAACGCTCTTTGCAAATACAATTAATCACTTTCATTCCTCTGATCTCAACTATTAGTCAAAATAATTAATAATTTCTGCTTTTTTAACTCAAATATTAGGTATAATTCTATATAAATGAGGGTTATTGACCATGAATTCCAAAAAGTTCTGTAAAACTAGTAAGGTGGTGTTAAAAAAAGTGTGAAAAAGTGACAAAAATGTCAAATTGTTGTCTGTTTTTGACCCGGGAGGACAACACAAGGGTTAAACATAGTGATGAAACAAGCTAGAATCATAACTTCCACATTTACGGAGGCAGGAAAAACAAGCTATTAAGGTTTTATTTTCATTGTTGGTTATTTTCTCGCACAAATAAATGGATTTGTTGTTTATAAAATGTCTGAAAATGGTGAAAAATGGGGATTCAGTGTTTTCTGTTAATTGACAAATGATGGGATGTTTATAACTTCTCTCCAGTTTGTCGCAACTTCTCAAACAAGACATCCAGTCAGAGCCCGGCCGGCATGCCATGCCATCAAAAACAGGAATTATATTTACATTTCTTTTTCTAAATGTGAGCCGTGTGTTTGCTGTTGGCTTGAGGAAACCCCACCAGTGCAGAGAAATCACCTAATGAGATTTTAGTGTGTCAGCCTTCTGCATTTTGAACGTCTCTCACTGACCTCTGAATGGAAAGGCCGTTTGAGCCCCTGCTGTTGCCCAGGATAACCTCCGTGCTGGGGCATCTTCTGAGCCTGGGCAGGGTGAGAAGGATACAGGCCTCCGCCGGGAGGTGGAGGTCCCGGCCTGGAAGAGACCATCCCTGGAGGGCCGCGGTGGCCCGCGTGAGACAGGAACTGGGTGCTGTAAGAGGATGCTCCACCCATCTGGCAGGGAAAGGGAAGTACGACAGCAGGGCTAAAAAACAAAGCTCGCTGGGTATTTGACACAAAGTACAGGGGAGTGTGAACAGTGTGTCAGAGAGGGCAAAGTTATTAAAACGCTGTGAAGGCACATTCGGTCAAGAAAAAGCAACCCGGCGATTCGCCGCAGGGTTGTACGGCGGTGGGAGTGTCACCTAAATGGCCCATTTGTCTGACATCCTGTTGTGTTCTTTAAGATCCTCTAACATCTAAGGTCCAATTGGTAAAGGATCAATAAGGATTTTAAACGGTAAGCCGTTCACGCCAGACTGTAAATAAACAACACCTAGTACGCTCTATCTGATCACACTGTCATACACTTACATGACCGCAATAATATTCACGGTATTGAAGAGAATGATCATGTTGGTATCATTGTCTCATTTTCATTGACTTACATTTTAAAAGTGTGATTTCTCCGAGGATCTGTACCAAACAAAGATGTTTTCTGTAGTTATGGGAGTTGTAGGCCGGGACGTCTCTGCAGCGCCACAATACTTCATTTAGAACGGGTTGACACATATTTTGCCTTTAACAAATATTGCGCCCTTCTGCGATTTGGATACTGCACCAGTCCATATCGCAATTTCAATAAAAGCACAATTAATTGTGCAGCCCTGATTAGATCAGATTATACTTTATTCATCCCACAGCGGGGAAATTTCCTTGTTACAGCAGCATTTTCTTCACTAACAGCAAAACATACAAACAAGTAAGCACACAAGACAATGAGTAGAAGGTAGACTGAAAGTAAGCAAAGTGGGGTCAAATAAAAGGTATTATAAAGTGCTGTTGCCATGATACAAGAAACAATATTGCGGTGTAAGTGACGTTAAAATTAAATTGAATGTGTAATTAGAGTAATGAAAGAAAAAGTAGGTAACATTAATAGAAATTATATTAACCTGTGACCATAAATAATATTGAAAAGTAAGTACTTGTAATGAAAAAATATAAATACAGATAATAAAGATGTATAATTAGCGCTGCATCTTGCATAGATTGTCAAAAATTGCTGAGTGATCAGGTTGCAAATGGACATCTCGCGATCAACTACACCTCCTTCCAATGCCGTTTCCTTACAGGTGGCGAAATGATGTGTCTATTATGTCAAAAAGGGTTGAATGCAGCTCGTTTCTCCACAACTTAACTGTGAGCTGTTTGGAAATGAATGAATCTGCACTTCAGCTGACGAGTTGTAGGAGAAGTTGGATTTGTCACTGTTAAATTATGCAGAGTTGCAGGCTTAAATCATCAAGTTTCCCCCCTTAAGGTTGCAAGGACCTTGGTTTATGCAGTGAGCATTCGCTCTCTTTTGCATCCTGCACACTGTCAGTCAAAATTATTTCATTATTATCGTTTAATAACCGCATTGTTTATTAATTAAAAGCTCTCCTACCACTGAATGTGTGCATATCTCGGATTGAAAATCTCCTAAAGACAAGAGTCGTTCCACAAGTGTTGAAAGTCGGTATTTTTACTTCTCGGTCTAAAAGTAGAACCAAAGATGAACAAATGGTTTGGCCAGTTTGGGCTGATTTCCACGTCTCAATAAATACAATCTCACATCCTGTTGTTTCTTCTTTCTAAAAGGGAATCTAAAGCACTGTCAGCATTAAACGTCCATTGAGACGCATGGTGTTGTACAGCCTGTGTTTGCTTTGTTCATTTGAAGTGGAAACAGAAATGATGATAGTGTGTGCAAAGCTCCTACAGTGTAGTGACTCTGGTTTTGTTGTTCTAGAGAGTAAATAGTGTGGCAAGAGAGAGCCGTGTCAAATGAGGTCATGTCTCTGCTGTTAATAAGAAACATGTGTCATGAATCTGTGGAAGCAGCAGAAAAACCGCTTCTGATTTGCACCCCTCCCAAGGACCTGCACCCAAACAGCACAACTCCAAACCCGGCCGGCGTGTGTAAAACCGGTCTTAACTGTCCTGAACTTTGACTTATGAGTCAATACTCATACCAAAAATTCAGTCAGGGATTGGACAGAGATATATATATATTTTTTTTTTAAAGAGTGCTTGCATGGACAGGTTTTATTGTTGTTTGCTGACTGTGTTAAAAAAGAAGAGAAAAATGCACATTTTGATGCAACTCTGACAAATAAATGACTCTGAATGACTTTATACACACTGGCCCAAGTTGTGACTGGAAACTGAACACATCCTGTGAAAAGATACTGTTATTATGATGTCAAACAAAATAATAAGAAAGTGCCAGAAAAGGTTTCAAACATGTTAATCTGCTAGAAAACACACATGGACAGGCTAGATCTGCACTGGATCTATTGATTGGGCAAAAAAAAGATGAATAAAATGACTCTGGATTGGGTTAAAAGATCCCAGGCCCCCGTACAGACCGACACATTTACCTGGCCATAGTTCATCTCCTGGTTCTGCTTCTCCTGTATTGCTGCAACAGTTGCCGTAGCAGTGGCAGTTGCTGTGGCAGCGGCGGCGGCAACGGCGGCGGCAGCAGCCTGAGTGAAGTCTGAGGGAGGACGAACGCCCAGACCGGCACCTCCACTGTTACCAGAGTAACTGCAGGGAGAAGAGGACGACGTGGAGATGAGTGGGCGGTGAACTAAATGAAATGAGCGTGTGAGTGTGTGTGGTTTCGTCATGAGCGTGAGTCAGAGCGGTGGGTGAGAGCAGCCACGCTGACATATGTTGATGCTGAAACCCCGCAGAAGTAGCACAAAGCGTTGTGCTACATAACAACACTGTTCAATTATCAAACTCATTTCCATTTTATACCCTCATTGTCTTTCATGGTCAAACCCACACATGAGAATTTATATTTATATTTAACATTAATATGAGTTCCCCCAGCCTGCCTATGGCCCCCCAGTGGCTAGAAATGGTGATAGGTGTAAACCGAGCCCTGGGTATCCTGCTCTGCCTTTGAGAAAATGAAAGCTCAGATGGGCCGATCTGGAATATGACCTCACAAGGGGCAAGGTTACCTCCCCTTTCTCTGCTGTGCCCGCCCAGAGAATTTGGCCCCCCCATGAGAGAGAGACATCATGGCTTTCAAACGAGCAAAGTGGCAGTTGGTCAAGGCCACACCCCCAGCCTCCACCTTGCCCCCCCCCCCTCAAAAGCTACAGACTCAGAAACTCATACTAAGGAAAGCTCATTGTGGGACTGGCTCTAGTGACTGGAATTCTGCACCAAGGCTGAATTGTGGGAAAAGGGACCTCAGATACAGTATTAGGGACCACTAAGGTCTATATAAAAGAGACTTCAGATACAGTATTAGGGGACCACTAAGGTCTATATAAAAGAGACTTCAGATACAGTATTAGGGGACCACTAAGGTCTATATAAAAGAGACTTCAGATACAGTATTAGGGGACCACTAAGGTCTATATAAAAGAGACTTCAGATACAGTATTAGGGGACCACTAAGGTCTATATAAAAGAGACTTCAGATACAGTATTAGGGACCACTAAGGTCTATATAAAAGAGACTTCAGATACAGTATTAGGGGACCACTAAAGGTGTATACATATATATATAAAAGCATCCAATCAAGGTTGTGAATTATTCTCTAAATAGGTGTTATCTATGTTTATCAGCTTCTAGAAATAACATTAATTGCTGTAAAGTAGCTTTTTTGTTGTTACATTAACGTCCACATAATGAACATTTCTCTACCTGGGCGTCTCCTTTGTTGAGTGATTGACTGGCAAAGACTAACAGGTAAAACAGGTATCTTGATAATTTTCCACTTTAAAAAAATTCCACAGAGCTCACTCCAAAATGCAAAGAGATAGTACAACTGTGTGTAACAACAAACTGTAAATAACTGAGTTCAAGAGGCAGTATTGTGACTCTGGAGTTGGAATTTCGTGGCGCTCTGTGACAGGTGAGGTTTTAGCACCTTAGTTCAAGAGATGGCAGCGGTCTACAATAAAATAATAATAAAATAAAACAACTATTGGATGGATTGCCATGAAATGTGGAACAGATATACATGTACCCAGAGGATGAATCCTACTGAATTAAGTGAGCTTCCAACTTTTCCTGTAGCACCACAATGAGGTTAAACTTTGGGGATTTTTAAGTGAAATATCTCAATAAATAATGGATAAATTGTCATTAATTTCGGTTCCGACGTTCCTGTTCCCCAGAGGATGAATTTTAATCACTTTAGTGATTATTACTAATTATTAATCTAGTTCCCTCCTCAGGTCAAACTTACAATTTGTCCAATACTTTAATTTTACGAACACCTGCAAATTTAATGACATTCCCATCAGCCTCAGCTGTAGTTTGAGTTATTTTAGCTTTTATGTATTTAATTTAGCTTACATGCTAAACTAAGGTGGTGATACAGCTGCTAAACATTGGCATGTTAGCATAGTGGCATTTAGCTCAAAATATTTCTTTTGTACTATGGCAACCACACTTTACCTTTTATTTAATCCCACTTTACATTCATTCAATACCTTTTGCTCATTGTCTGTTGTTTGCCTGATGTTTGTGTGTTTACTTGTTTGTTTTTTGCTTTTTACTGTAGATAACTGCTGCTGTAATAAGGGAATTTCCCCACTGTGGGATGAATAAAGTGTTCTCTAATCTATTATCTAATCTAAATCACCACATTTCCTAAATGCCACCTCACAGAGCCGCTTGCTTGACTGCAAACCTTTTGGTCTTGTTACATAATGTCACGGCACAGTCTTTTCCGATTGGCTGTTTTGGCCTACCGCCAGGCCGAGGTGGGCGTCCGAGTTTCCAAAAGGCGGAAGTTAAGGACAGACTCAGTGACAGTCGTGAAGAAAGCCGTGTGTTTTCGTAATGCCGAACAAATCCTATTTTCACATATCTTAAGAGTCTACAAATGAACTTACAGCAGAGCATCAAGGCTAACCGACGCCTGGCGGGCTAGCGCTTGTCTCAGTAGAATAGTAATATCCCTACGTTTGGACTTCAGGGACAATAAACTACATACAGATACCCTACAACAGGTTTTATATATATGAGTGGGCCAAAATCCCTGCTGCAGTGTGTGCAAACCTGGTCAAGAACTAAAGGAAATGTATGATCTCTGTAATTGCAAACAAAAGTTTCTATACCAAATATTAAGTTCTGCTTTTCTGATGTATCAAATACTTACAGTATGTCATGCAATGGAGTGCAAATTAATTATTTAAAAATCATACAATGTGATTTTCTGGATTTTTGTTTTATATTTCGTCTCTCACAGTTGAAGTGTAACTATGATAAAAAGTACAGACCTCTACAAGCTTTGTAAGTAGGAAAACCTGCAAAAACGGCAGTGTATCAAATACTTGTTCTCCCCACTGTATATATTCATTTGAAGTCATACTGATATGAGTATAATTTAGTGTTAAATTCACAGCAGCTGACATTTAGTGACCAGAGGAGCAGCGTACCTTCCACCGTAGCCCGAGGACTGGTTGTAAGCAGCACTGGGACGTCCGTACATGACGGGCTGGCCGTAGCCCTTAGAGACGGCGTCCCCGTACGACTGCTGGCCCATATACTGGGAACCCATGCCAGGGCCCATACCGGGGCTGCCACCAGGCATCATGTGACCGCCAGAGCCCTCACCAGGACCCATGGGTGCACCAAACACCTACATGGGAAACAGAGAGAGGTGTCACCTCAGTCAACGGTCATATGAACCATAACAAGTGAGAGTCAGAGAGAGGAAGGCAAGAGAGAGAGAGGAGACGTTCTACATATTCAGACAGAGTCACAATGAAAGTTAAACTGGGTATAAAGTAGAGAGACCGACATCCCAGAAACATAACATTAAAGTCTGTTTCTCAGTAGTTATGGTGTGTGAAATCAACACAAAAGGTTTACAGACTGATAGAGATACGGTTACACTAATAACATTGTATTCTAAATGATTGATTTCAGTCTTGCACTCACAGTCACACACACTTTATTTAAATAATTCTCCAGAAAGTTTCCTGGAGAGACTTTGTAATTTGGTACTTATAAGGAAAAACAGGAAAGACCTTGAATGAAAAGCTCCATTTACACCCAAACATAGACTCATATAGGGCTGCAACTAACAATTACTTGTTTATCAATTAATCTGCACATTGTGTAGTTTATAAAATGTCCCAAAAGTAGTGAAAAGTGGCCTTTATACTTTTCCCACAGCCCAGAGTGTTGTATTTAGACAGCTTGTTTTATTCAATTTACAGTCCAAAACCCAGATATTCAGTTATGCAAGCATAACATGCACAAAATTGTTTGCTGCACAGGCAGTCACAGTTTAAATATAAAGCTTGTTGGTGTAATTTGAATGTTCTGTGTGTAATATTTCCGAACATCCCAGAATGTGCACACGTTTATTCTTCCCTTATAATCTTTGCAGCTCTCGTCCTACATCTTGAAAGAGATGTTTCCCACGTCGATAAAATGCTTTTACTCCTACACGTATAAGTAGGAATAAATATGCATCAATCTGAGAAGTTTGGGAGCATATTTAATTAAGTAAAAAATGCTGTAATGAGCCAACTGAAGCAATTAGGCAGCTCACTTATACTTCCACTGAGGCGTAGGAGTGAGCTTTAAGAGCAGCTTTTAAGTGTTCAAAATTAGTCACATCAGAGAGAAACAGGCATGTGGATTTGGCTTTATATCTTCTCCTCTGATTACTTTCTTTAAGGCGAGACACTACAGGCAAAAACATGTTGTTTTCAATGTCATATGAGCCTTCATTTCACATAAATAATAAGTACAAGCTCTTCTTTGTGTCATAAAACAGGAGGAGAAAAAAACGCAAAATGTCCCTGGGTGCTGAGACATGTGTTGGTGTTACCTGACTGTGTGTGGGATTGGTCACGCCCCACACTGTGGTTACTACGGAGAGAGATCCTGGGTGCTGATTGGTGCCTGGTTGCCAGGAGACTGGGTCATTCAGGAAGGGCCCGTCGCTGCTGCAGGAAGGACATGAAGCAGAGTTACTGGGATGGTTAGGAAGGTTCATCCAGACATCAATAAATGGATCATAGTTAGGGCTGCAACTAACGATTATTTTCATATTCAATTCATCTGTGCATTATTTTCTAGACAAATTAATTCGTTTTTTGGTCTCTAAAATTAGGCCTGCACAATAAATCGTCATAAAATCGCGATCTCAATTCACCCGTTAATTTTTAAATAACGTTTTTTATGTATGTATTTTTAAATGACTTTGATTTCCATTTAATTTTACGAGCCGACTGCATCCCAAACGCTACGAGTTTAAAACAGACTGTATGAAATAGGTTGGAAAGCTCTCCCTTCTCTTCATTGAAGCCTCTGTGTTTACAAGCAATGTGCTATATACACTATATATACAAAATAAATTATGTTTGGTACGGCCCATTTGTTTTGTCATGGTCCATGTGTGCAAAATACATTACACTTCGTGAGAAACAAATCATGGCGGAGAGTCGTGATATTAAATCTAAGCTAAAAAAATTGGGATTTATAGTTTTCCACAAATTGTGCATCTAAAATGTCAGAAAATTGTGAAAAATGTGGATCAGTGTTTCCCAAAACGCCCGAGACGACGTCCTCAAATGTCTCGTTTTGTCCACAACTCAAAGATATTCAGTTTACTGTCACAGATGAGAGAAGAAACTAGAAGATATTCACATTTAACAAGCTGGAATCAGAGAAATGACTCAAAACATTTATTAAAATTAATTTTAACTAATCTGTTAATCTTTACAGCGGGAAGTTTAACGTGATCGTACTGTACGCACTACCTGATAATGTTGTAGTTTCTGTTCCTTTTTATCTCCCATCTACACCACACACACACACTTTCTGTTTATATTTATTATCGGTATTTATATTATTTTACTACAAGTACTTACTTTTCAATATTTATAGTCACAGGTTAATATAATTTATATTGTGCTACCGACTCTTGCTTTATTACTCCAATTACACATTCAATTTAATTTTAAAGTCACTTACACTGCAATATTGTTTCTTGTATCATGGCCGCACTTTAAAATATACTTTAAAATACCTTCATTTGACGCCATTCTGCTTACTTTCTGTCTACCTTATAATTATTGTCTATTGTTTGCCTGTATTTCTTGTGTGTTTACTTGTTTGTGTGTTTTTTTCTGTATAGAAGAAAATGCTGCTGCTGTAATAAGGAAATTTCCCCGTTGTGGGATAAATAAAGTAGAATCTAATCTAATCATTTTTCATTATGGGATAATAATGTGACAATTATTGTCTCTGTTAATGTTTTATATGGTATATAAATGTCAGGAAATAATGAAAAAATGTTTCTGAAAGAAGATCACGACGTCCTCCACGATTCAAAGATGTTCAGTTTACTGTCACAGAGGAGGGAAGAAACTAACAAAATATTCACATTTAAGAAGCAACAATTAGCAGTTATGGTTAACTCAGTTAGTAAAGCAGGCACACATATATGGAGGTTTACTCCTTGACGCAGCGGCCGCGGGTTTGACTCCGACCTGCGGCCCTTTGCTGCATGTCACCCCCCCCCCTTTCATTTCTTCAGCTGTCCTATATAATAATAATAATAATAATAATAATAATAATAATAATAAAGGGCTAAAATGCCCGTAATAACAACCTTTTTTTACTCAAACCAATTTAATCAGTTATCTAGTCGAGGATTAATTTAATAGTTAACTAACTAACTAACTAACTGGTTCATCTTTTTAGCTCAATTCGCTCATTAAAAAAATGATAAAAAGTGTGTTTAAGCTCCTTATTATTGAATTCCATTTCAAAAAGATCTTCAAAGAAATTATAGGTTACACTTTACTTGACGGTTTCTACATAACAGTGACCTGACACGGTCATGAACGTGTCAAAAAACATAAACAAGTCAAACTGTTACGACATAACGCTTTTTTAGTGTCATTCGGTTTTGTCATTACAAGTTATGGTTATTGTTAGGGTTCATGCGTTATGACTGTGTCATGACACTGTCATGTGTTCATGACAGTGTCATGTGTTCATGACAGTGTCATGTGTTCATGACAGTGTCATGTGTTCATGACAGTGTCATGACAGTGGCATGTGTTCATGACAGTGTCATGTGTTCATGACAGTGTCATGACACTGTCATGTGTTCATGACACTGTCATGACATTGTCATGTGTTCATGACACTGTCATGTGTTCATGACACTGTCATGTGTTCATGACACTGTCATGACAGTGTCATGTGTTCATGACACTGTCATGTGTTCATGACACTGTCATGACAGTGTCATGTGTTCATGACACTGTCATGACAGTGTAGAGCCAGTGTCATGTGTTCATGACAGTGTCATGTGTTCATGACACTGTCATGACAGAGTCATGTGTTCATGACAGTGTCATGACAGTGTCATGTGTTCATGACAGTGTCATGACAGTGTCATGTGTTCATGACAGTGTCATGACAGAGTCATGTGTTCATGACAGTGTCATGTGTTCATGACACTGTCATGACAGTGTAGAGCCAGTGTCATGACACTGTCATGTGTTCATGACACTGTCATGACAGTGTCATGTGTTCATGACAGTGTCATGAACACATGACAGTGTCATGAACACATGACAGTGTCATGAACACATGACAGTGTCATGAACACATGACAATGTCATGACAGTGTAGAGCCAGTGTCATGTGTTCATGACAGTGTCATGTGTTCATGACAGTGTCATGACAGTGTCATGTGTTCATGACAGTGTCATGACAGAGTCATGTGTTCATGACAGTGTCATGACAGTGTCATGTGTTCATGACAGTGTCATGTGTTCATGACAGTGTCATGTGTTCATGACAGTGTCATGACAGAGTCATGTGTTCATTATTGTCTCTTTAGACTCATTTGGTAGCTAATTCATTTAATATGGTAGAAAGGGTATAAAGGGGTGGTAGTACATAACTTTTTACTTCTTCCTACTTGTTTTTGCACGTGTAAATAGTTTATTTTTATTTACATATCCAAAATAAAAAGCTATGAATCAATCATTTGTACTGTAGTAGCACAGAGACTGTATCACGACAACCTAATGAGCTAATGATTAACCGGAGCATGGTTTATTCATCCGACGGTTGAGGTTACCCTCCGCTTCCTCCTCCTGAACCATTTCCCTAACAGAAAACTGCCACAGCATCACGTCATTTTGACATCTGTACCTCTACACAGTCAAAAGATTGAATTGAACTGCATTGCTTTTTTTTGGTTTCTTCTTTACAATCGGCTCTGTTTCGGAGGCTGCGTGTCGTGTCAGAGAGTTGGCAGCACGTCGACTGCTCTCATGGCTTTCTGGAGAGAAATGGAGCAGTCAACAGGCTTTGTGGCTGCACTCAATTAAAGTGTGTTTTGGCTCGAGTACACCCGATGGAGATGCTTCCAAAAAAAAGGCTGAACAGAGGACGCCTGCCTTAAGAGTTTGTAATTAAAGATTCAAAGCTGTTTGATGGAATTTGTTCATTTTCTCTTACGTGTTGGGTTATGTAGACAACAGGGAACCGTGCATTGCTTTTTTTTTTCCTTCTCCTCCTCCTCTACAGCTTCAAGTTTAACAGTGCCACTAGGGCTGTCTATGAATAGTCTAAATATGTGTACATATTAAATAAAAACAAGACATTCAAATATTAATATCCAATTGTGAAAATAAAACCTATACGATCATCTCCATGTCTGATTAAACCTCAGTTCAGATAATTCACAGCAAGCAAGGGGACGTGTTAATGAGGTTTTTCTATCAAGTGGCCACCGCTAACAACAAGGCTCTTGTTGTATTGGTTTGCCCTCTTATTGACATTATGCACAATAATAGATATTTAAATTTATTTGAGCCTATGTGTTCAAACTTCACTTTTTGGCCAATTTTGACAGCCGTACAGTGGTTTAATAGCAACCGACCGGAGAATTAGCTCCAACAACTCTTTATCTCGATGCACTGACTCCTACAGTAAAGCCGGTGTTGCACGGAAAACTGTGACCCTTTAACCCTCATGTGGTCCTCGGGTCAAATTTGACCAATTTTCAGGTTTTTTTCATCACAAAAAATGGGCCTTCGAAATAAGCTGAAAATGTCAACATTAGAAATATCAAATAACTTTGGAAAAAACATCAAAAAAAAGCTCCCACAACACTGAAAAAGTGACAGAAATGTCAGAAAAAGCGATAACTTTTTTCATGGTTCATTGGAAGACAACACAAGGGTTAAGATCCGTTTCCCTCCTACTAAAATGTGTCGTACCCCCCTCCGGAGTTAGGATTAAGGCTGTTTTATGCTTCTGCTGAGGCTCCGTGCAGAGCTTTCGCCGTAGCCTACGTAAGCGGCCTGGTGTATACTGGTGCGCTGGTGTGTGTTCGAGCCGGCGTGTGTGGAGAGTGTTTGCTAGAGTTAGGGAGAAGTGAGAGAGTGATGGTGATTAGCTTCAGAGAGAGTACGGACCCTAGCGTCATAGTGAGAGGAACAAAGAATCTCCCCTGTGCTTTCTGACAGAGATGGGAAGTTACGAAGTACAAATACTTCCTTACTTAACTGTACTCAAGTAGATTTTTCTGATATTATTGATTTACTATTTTTTGTGGCAACTTTTTACTTCTACTCCTTACATTTTAACACAATTATCGTTACTTTCTACTCCTTATATTTGGCAAAATTGGCTCGTTACTTTAGTTTTGTACAAGAGATCGTCATGTCGGAGAATAGCGAGCAAGTGCGCGTGCCACACAGAGGAAAAAGTGAGAGAAAAGAAAAGAGAGACTAGCTGTCCGAAGGCTAAACAGCTGAGATTGTGTGTGTGTGTGTCCTTGAGAACTGTAAGTCGTATAACTTATGTTCAGTTCATTAAGCCTGTTGTTGTGGTCTAGTTCTTGCAAATTTTAAAGTTAGCTAGTGATTTTGTTTGTGTTCTTCACCCGTTAGCTAGGTTGCTCGTTGCATCAACAGAGAGAAGTAGTCTCCGTCCGTGTTTAACAGACACACCTGGGGCCCAGTTGGCTTTAAATACAGTCCTGATCTAGTCCTCACTAACAGGTTTCAAATCATTTCACTGGAGTCACAGTTATTATTGTTCGCGTCATCAAGACGCGAGAGACGTGCGTCGCTGGGATGTGTAGTTACCTAACCTACGCCATAGGGTCCGGCGTAGACGCAGAGGGGTCTGCGGGGGAATGCTGTCGATTCAACGCAGAAGCATAAAGCGGCCTTTAGGGAAAAGGTTTGGTTCAGGTTAAGGTAGGTAGGGGGACACAGATCTCGCTGCAACACCGGGCAGAGACTGTGCAGACTTGGCCAAATCGGTTGTGGTTTGAAGTGCAGATCGGGGGCACAGCTGATTGATTGGCTGAGAAATCAACGATCTGGCTCGCGATGCTCAGTTGGAGGTCAGAAATGATTTGGTGCAGCAGTTGAACAGTTCCACGGTCTGATTTCTTTCATGGCCGCGGTAAAAACATCTCTTCAAGACTGTAGTGTGTTTGTTTTGAATCTTACTGCATTATTATTTTACATGTTGTACACAGCTGGGATATTAAACTGAACTTTGCGAACCATGTTTGCTGCATCTTCCTGACATACTGTGTGTTCATAGAAGTCACATCACCTTTTTGTCAACATTGTTCAGAACGTGGTAGTCTTGTTTGTCACAGGACAGAATTAACCAGGCGTCGCGTGTTACGAGCTTTAAAATCAATGAAGATCAAGTTATCCGTAGAAAAAGCTGATTAAAAACGTACAGCTGAGTTAACACAACTAGGGCTGGATCTGAATATTCGATATGCGTTCTGTAGCTATTTGATTTTTAATGTTGTGATGCGATTATTAATTTTTAGTTTTCCTTCAATACTTTAACAAAGTTGACAGATTCAACTTTTGGAGGAACGCAACCCGACGTCGCGCTGCAGGTGCCAATCATGTGGGATCACACTTGTCAGTGGGTTTTGAGGGGGTGCCAGAGTCCTGTACAGGAAACAGGAAACATCACCGCCTCGATCGTTGCCACAAGAAAGTTTATAAAAAAAACAAAAAAAACACAATGGCCCTGAATGGACCAGGAGTTTGTGGAACAACAGTCCCTCCGTCTTTTTCACGTCTCTCTCAGTGAAAAGAAGCTGCCTTCGAGTACGGTCGGAAATGTCGAGATCTATAAACTAACGGAAAACAATAACTGTGAAATATAGTCTACTTGTGCTACATTTGAGGGGGTTTAGAGAACACAACAGAACGTCACACAATGAGCCATTTAAGTGACACTCGCACCACCGCACAATCCTGTAGAGATCGAATATTCACTGTTGATTATTACAGAAGCTTCAATTCACAAAGAAGATGGAAAATGGTATTCTGGACAGCCCTAAACACAACACACGAGATCAATAGGAAACCACACTGTGCAGCCCAATATTTGCATTAACAGTTGTGGATGGAAATATACATTTAATGCAGGCCTGCCCAATTTGCGATCTGGTCCGAATTTCATTCTGTCTCAACTCAAAGATTGTCTGCAGGTCTCTATCTGGCCACAGTTGGTTAGATGGTGTGATGGGGGCTATTTAGCTTCTGCCAGCCCAGACCTTTATGATGACAAAAGTGAAGAAGAGGGCCGAGGAGAAGCTAGTAGCTAACATGGATCGGATGAGGCACTGAAACACTGACAAGAGAAAGTTAAATAATAAAAAAAGTTGTTTTTATACTGAAACTGAGTCTACAGGCGTATGTGTTATCTGTAAACAAAGAGCGGCTGTTTTTAAAGAGTATAATCTCCATCATCATTATAAACACTGACTAGATGTGGTTGTTATTATAACTTAGATTTGAAATCTCTCTCCGATGCAAAAAACTCCACATTTATTTCTGTATACTGTACTGTATACTGACTGTATATTAAAGTGCTGTTTTGGTTTGAGTTCACTTCACATTTGTCCTATCTCCAAATTGTAAAATGCAATATTGTTCAAAACAGATCAGCATCGAGATATTGAGATACTTCATATTGTCACAAAAGGAGAAAAAGGGAAACAGGGATACAGCAGGAAACGTTCCGCCTGCTGCCGTCTTTGGTTCGGTGAATCTAACGAGGACACGGAGCATTTTTGACAGGCGTGAAGCTTTGTTTTACAAAGAAATGAATGATTTGCAGTGGGTAGGATGGTGACTGGTACGTATGTCCCAGAAGCATGTTCTGCCCTGCATTGTTGTGACGATTAATCAAAACTATTTGTATCAATAAATATAGTTTTATACTTATGAATATGCAATTTATTATTCCTTAATATGTGCGTAGCTTCAAATCTTTGATATGCACATATGCAAGACATTTCAAGTTTTAAAAAAAGGGCCAGGACTTTAGTTCTGGCCCGCGGCCCTCCACCCTGATTCATTTTTGGCCCTTGAAGGGGAAGCATTTGGGCACCTCTGATATAATGGCATCTTTTGTGTGCAAAAAAATAATAATTGCACATCTGGATGTGAACTTGGCAGCCAGGTGACCTAAAGAGAGCCTGACTTTGTGACACACACCACAGCAGTGGACAACTAACCATGGGTGTCACATGGTTCACCTGCGGACACCGAGCTTACAGTTACAACAGTGTGTGTGTGTACCTTTGTGGATTGGGAGGCAGGGAAGGTTTCATGGAGTTGAGGTGGTTCATCGGATGAACGGGGGGATCATCAGAGAGCCCCCACTGTCCTTAAGATGCAGCCCTGAGAGGGAGAAAGCCACCCATAAAAAGACAGTTACTCAGAGCTCATTTGCTGCACAGCAACAATTCATCACCACCATACCCCACACTGTGTGCACAAAGACACAGTGCCCTCCCACTCAGAGCCACTCGCTTTAATCTGTGTGTGTGTGTGTGTGTGTGTATGTGTGTGCATCAAAACGTTAGCCTATCGCTGACTGCTGTAGCTCTGATACCTCTCAGAGGAGGGGGGAGGGAAGGGTGCTGGAAGCTAAATTTAGCTCGCTGATTTCAAAAGGAATTTAAGAGAACAGAGATGTGAAGAGGCAGACTCCTCTCTCTCTCTCTCAGCAGCGCACCGACACTTGTTCTGCCGCTGAGAGGAATCATCTTGTTCTGCGATTTGCTTCATTTGATAACACCCCTGCGTGTTTCTCCGCCACTTCCCCCTCCTTCAACGCCAGATGTTTTCTCTATTTTCCGACATTTTTCCTCATCCCCACGCCATCGCTGCTCCCGCTAATGATTTTCTTTATCTGACAGTGACATGCAAATTTTCTGACATCTCTCTCTCTCTATCTACCACCCCCCCCTGCCTTTTCCTCCTCTCATTTCTTCTGTTTGGTTTCCTTTATTGCACTTTTGCAGATTTGGGTCAGACACCACACACGTTGTGCAGGGGGGAGTGGAGGGGCGTGGCTTCAGGGGCAACAGACCCAAATGATTTCTTAAAAGCCCTAAATCTTTTAGGCTTTTAAAACACCTTAGACTGCTCTATGATACTACCTAAAGAGTTCTCATATTATGGACTACATGTTCTTCTGTTGACCTTATATTCAATTCAGAGAATTGGCATTGTTGGGGATCATTGATTTGCTATTAGAGTAGCCCAGACTGTTATGATTTTGATTCAAATGCTCATCAACAAAAGGCAAATTCCTTGTAAGTGCTGTATTTACTTGGCAATACATCCTTTTCTGATTCTGCAATAAGAGTCTTGGGATTCATCCCTGATTTCCCTCCTATCAAAAGACATCGTCAGCCCCCAGACAGCACTTTGTAACTTCCATCCCGGCTGAGCAGCTAAACCACACAAAGGGCGGAGGACATGCAAAAGGTGGGTCTCCAATCACAAGCAGTACATACTGTACCTGCAGTGGAACACCTGAGACACGCCGTTCTCTCACTCTTTGTCTCTTTTGACCTCGCCTTCCTGAACTTTTCTTTACCCGAAACTCTTCAATCTTTCGATCCAACTGCCAATGCATCTTCCCACCCTTCCCCTCTTACCGGTCGAGGCAGATGACCGGCCACCCTGAGCCATGGTTCTGTTCGAGGTTCCTGCCTCTTAAAGGAAGTTTTTCCTCTTGTTTTGTGCGACTTTAGAGTCCAAAATGTACGACAAAGAGAAGCAGAAGCAAAGTCTCATATTTGAGGAGCTTGAATATTCAAACATTTAAACAGAAATGACAACATTTGACTGGGTAAACAGTTGCAGAGTTAGCAACTACCTATCGGCTCAGTATTATTATTATTATTGGTTATTGGCTAATCATTGCAGCTCTATGTGATACCATGAAATATTTGCACGTTGTGAACCAACTGTTTTGATGCGATTAACCAGGTTAACCCTTGTGTTGTCTTCCCGTCAACAGCGGAAACAACATAGGCCTACTTTTGTTGTCCCTTCTCAGTGTTTTTCTAGCATTTTCCAGATGTCTTGGTCGCTTTTTTCAACATTGTTTTACGCTTTTCCCAACCGTTTGTCACTTTTCGCTGCTTATTTCAACATCCCATATTTCTGATTTAGAAACAAATTTTGATAACAGGTTGACTTGAGGACAACATGAGGGTCAACCGATGATTATTTCCTTGATTCTATGAAATGTCGAGACACGCTGGATAAAAGAGTCTAAGGTGAAGTCTTTATATCGCTTATTTAGTCTGACCACAGCCCCAAAACACAAAGATATTCAGTTTACCGTAATAAAAAAAAAACAGAAAAAGCTAGTTCCCATTTTAAGTAAGCTTGAATCAGCAAATATTTTGCTTTCTGGCTTTAAAAAAGGACTATATATCAAAACAAATGCAGATTAATTTTATGTTGAGGATCGCCTTCGGGCTGGGTGTCAAACCTTTTTTTTTTTCGTGTACACTCATCTTTTGATCAGAAAGTTCCCAATTTGAACTGATTTTAATGTATGTTTAAGTCCCTACTAAGACGTGTGAGAGATGACGTGTATTGTATAGCCTAACCAACGCTGGATAATGTTTTAGAGTATAGGTATCAGTAGGTCACAGTAGCGGGTGACTGCCCCTATAATGTGTATGTGTATAGCAGTCAAGAGCTCATCGGGACCTACCCTCATTTTTATAATAAGGCCAATATTGGTAGAATACTCATTATTTGTACTACTGGTGTGATATGTGAAAGATATGGAGACGACTTAGCCCAATGTATGTATGTATGTATGTATGTATGTATGTATGTATGTACAGTGGTGCTCAAAAGTTTACATACACATGCTTAAGTTGACTAAAAAGAGGAATAAAAAAATCATGTTTTGGAAATTTATTTTAATACCTAAATTAAAAAATGAGGTAAAATCCAACCTTTAAGGACACCAATTTTCTTTGTGAATGAATAACGTATTGTAAATAAATAAATGTTCTTATTTAAAATACAGGGGTCATAAGTATACATACCCCTATGTTAAATTCCCATAGAGGCAGGCAGATTTTTATTATTAAAGGCCAGTTATTTCCTGGATTCAGGATATTATGCATCCTGATAAAGTTCCCTTGGCCTTTAGAATTAAAATAGCCCCACATCATCACATACTCTTCACCATGCTTAGAGATAGGCATGGTTTTATTTCAGTTAGACTAATACCTGGTTTGATTTGCATTGAGAGATGATTTTATAGAAAGTATCCCATGCCTATCTCTAAGCATGGTGAAGAGTATGTGATGATGTGGGGCTATTTTAATTCTAAAGGCCAAGGGAACTTTATCAGGATGCATAATATCCTGAATCCAGGAAATAACTGGCCTTTAATAATAAAAATCTGCCTGCCTCTATGGGAATTTAACATAGGGGTATGTATACTTATGACCCCTGTATTTTAAATAAGAACATTTATTTATTTACAATACGTTATTCATTCACAAAGAAAATTGGTGTCCTTAAAGGTTGGATTTTACCTCATTTTTTAATTTAGGTATTAAAATAAATTTCCAACACATGATTTTTTTATTCCTCTTTTTAGTCAACTTAAGCATGTGTATGTAAACTTTTGAGCACCACTGTATGTATGTATGAAACCACCTTCTCATTCAATGTGTTGTTTTTTCACAACTATTTACACTGTAGATTATCACTGAAGGCATCAAAAGAGAGAAGGTGGTTCCATACTTTTGGCCTGTACTGTATGTACTGTATGTCATCTCTCACATATTCGCTTGTTTTTCTCTCCGTTTCTATAAAAGACAATCAAAATGTGAACGATAAAACAAAAAAAACGACAAAACCGTTGAAGAAGAACGTTGCAGAGAAAGGTTTCAGCGGTCTGAACCGGTCCGTCTCAGCTCGACTCAAAGCAGCTGATGGTGTCGCTGCGACTCGGCTGCGTTAGTCTGCAGAGGCTGGTTTCAGAACGTAAAGGGACGTCACCCGTTTCATCAGCCAATAGGCATCAGCTGGTGAAGTCAGCTGCAAACTTTAGCAATAAAATGATCCTCCATTTTATTTTGTATGTTACAAACAGCTGGGAGAAATGGCGGAGTTTTAGACGGAGTCTCAATGACCACACGAAAGCATGTTACCGGTATATGGGTAGGTGAGAGAGAGAGAGAGAGAGAGAGAGAGAGAGAGAGAGAGAGAGAGAGAGAGAGAGAGAGAGAGAGAGAGAGCTCAGCGGAGTCAGAACAGAGCCGTGAGTCAGAGAAATAAAACGTGTTTTCGCCGTTTCATCACTAAAAATGCAGCTGTAGTAGCAAGCTGTCACTAACGTCATCCACATCGCCGCCTACCAAGAGCCTGGGTCTGGGTCTGGACGAGGTTTCTGCCTGAAAGGGGGTTTTCGCACCATGCTCACTCTTGGGGGAATTACTAGAATTGATGGGACTTTATTTATTATAGAGTGTGGTCTAGACCTACTCTACCTGTAAAGTGTCTCAAGATAACTGTTGTTGTGATTTGATGTTATAAATAAAATTTAATTCATATTTAGACAAAACAAATGATATATCCAGCTACAAAAAAAGCCTAAAAGTCAGAAGTGAGAACGGAAGTACAAAGAGGCATTGTTATGGAGATGATACACCGTCTCGTCTCATTGGCGTGAACTAGCAGATCGATTTTCAACTCGTCTCTTTGTCATAACGAAAGCTGATAGTCAATTATTGAGTTAGGTAATCGTCGGCCAATCGGCTTGCTGCACCCTCACCGTGGGGGACGCCCAATCACTCAACGACCGCTTGCTGTCCTGGATCCTAAATGGTTGAACGAGCTCCACGCTGACATCAGGACAGCTGACAGTATACACATCTTCAGGCCAAGAAAACATCTCTTCCTACTGCACCATGGCTAAGAACATAATTGTTATAATAAAAAATAATAATAGTCTCTTACACATGTGGCTCCATCTGAAGCTGATGTATCTGCACTTGATTCTTGCTGTTCGGAGTTTGTATTTTCATGATTGAATGCACTTATTGGAAGACGCTTTGGATTAAAGTGTCAGCTAAATGACATTTAACCCTCCTGTTGTCCTCGGGTCAAATTTGACCCCTTTGAAAAAATGTCTACATCTGAAATATGGGTTTCTTTTTTCACCAAATTACCAAACTAAATGGATTGGATTCCATACAACACTCTTTGAAAATACAATTAATCACTTTCATTCCTGACTTAACTCACCTGTACGCTCCTCTGATCTTAACTATTGGTCAAAATAATTCATAATTTCTACTTTTTTAACTCAAATATTAGGTATAATTCTTTATAAATGAAGGTTATTGACCATGAATTCCAAAAAGTAGTGTAAAACTAGTAAGGTGGTGGTAGTGAAAACTAAAAAGAAGTCTGAAAAAGGGACGAAAATGCCAATTTTGCCCCCCGTCCCCCCCGTCGGGGAATGCTTATTGGATGATTTGATTTGAATGGCCAATCAGGTTTGAGTGGGTGATTTTGAGGGCTTTTTTTCCGTTGTTGATGCTTTCACCGGTTTTCTATATTTCTTCCAACATTTGATGCTTTTTGTGATGTTTTTTCTGGCGTTCTTTACTTCATTTACCTGATTGGACAAGTGGAAAAAAAAAAAAACCTTAATGTTGAACCCTGACATTATAGCTATAAAGGAAATAAACTTCAAACAACCAAATAAGACAGTTGATGTTTTAATGGACCCTCTTCATCATAATGTCATGCTGGACAGCTAGGATACGTGTAATTGTTTTAAAGTAATCATAAGACACAAGTTCCATTTTATAATTAAAACACTTAACACTAATTCACACACGCTCAAGACTCTACAGATTAGTTCAATGCTGCTGATTACAACTGGAGCCAAAAAGCTAGAATCAAATTCAATTTAACTAATAATCAATTCAAGTCAAGAGAAATCAGCCATTAATGTTCAAGTACGTATGAATTGCTGGAGGGGAAGAGAGGTTGGCAGCTAGTCAGGAGAGATGATTAAATACTCCCTCTGCTACTTAATCAAAAACAAAACAAATACACTTTACATAATTCATTAGCTGCCAGTCTGACCACCATGTAAATTAATCAATCAAGGTTGAGACTTGTATGAATGACAGCCGCGGGGCGCCCGGGTGGCCCAGTTGGTGGAGCGTGCGCCCATATCTAAAGATTTACTCCTCAACGCAGCGGCTTCGGACTCAAACCTGTTGCCCCCGTCCCCTTTCATTTCTTCAGCTGCCCTGTCAAAATCAAGACATTAAATGCCCAAAAAGTATAATTATAAAAAATAAAAAAAAAGTAAAAAGAACTTTTTTTTTTTATTTTTTATTATTATTTATTTATTTATTTATTCATTTTTAAATCACACCCTCTGCTCGGTGGTGAAATGCAACTTAATATATTTCCTCTAGCGCTGTTTCAGGTACATGTTCATCTGGGCCATTTTTATGAAAACAAAAGTTTAACTTCTCTGATTCCAGCTTGTTAAATGTGAATATCTTCTAGTTTCTTCTCTCCTCTGTGACAGTAAACTGAATATCTTTGAGTTGTGGACAAAACGAGACGTTTGAGGACGTCATGTTGGGCTTTTGGGAAACACTGATCCACATTTTCCACCATTTTAGAGACTAATCTATTATGCAAGAAAATTATCAACAATGAAAGTAATTGTTAGTTGCCGCCCTACAGAAAATTTTAAATATTTTGATAATAACTGATTTATTTTTCCATGCAAAAGTGTAATTTCATGGTTCCAGCATCTCTAACGTGTTACATACACTACCGGTCAAAAGTTTGTGGTCACTTACAAATGTCCATCCCACTCCATTATAGACAGAAACCAGCTGATCTGAGTGGGGGGGGGGGGCTGATCTTTAATGCAATATCTACATTGCCCATTATCAGCAACCATTCATCCAATGCTCCAAAGGCTCATTCTGGTCACTGATCTGATATCATTTTAAAAAGCTAACTGAGGAAACATTAGAGAACCTTTTGCAATTATGTAAGAACATAACGTAATCTGACAACTACGTGGTTAAAAAAACAATGCAACTGATCTCAGCTGGTATTCTGTCTATAAGGGAGTGCAATGGACATTTCTAAGTAACCCCAAAATTTTGACCGGTAGTGTACATCCTTTACTTGTAACAAAGTATTTTTATAGTGTAGGATTAGTCCTTTTACTTAAGTAAAGCTGGATACTGGATACTTCCTCCAACACTGCCTTTACTTGAATAAATGGGGGGTCATCAACAATGACTGGAGGGTACAATTAGGATTTTTTTAATGGTTTGAAGATTATAACTTTCCTGAAGGGACGATTTATTACACAACCGTTATAAAACTGCATTCCTAAGTGAAGGCTGAGAGGGATTATTTTTGTATTAGTCTATTTGGAAAATCAAACATATAATACCTTTAAGGGCTAATATCTACTCCTCTACTACAGTGAAGAAGGTCACTGTCGGATAACTCGACAGCTGGATGAAAACTGCACAATACACAAGCCGTACTGGTTGATCTTGCGGTGCACCTGCCTTTAATAAAGCTCTAATAAAGTCTTGATGGCATCAGAGAGATTACCAATTAAAAGCCTCTTAAATACAGCGGAGCAGCAGTCATCATGAGAGCAAAGTGTCAGCTTGCAACAATGAAAAGACAAGATATTATTACACCGAGGAATGAAAGACTGTCTACAACAAACAAAAAGACATACGGGGCCCTATCTTGCACCCGGTGCAGCGCGGCACAGAGCCCTGTGTCTTTGCTATTTCAACACCGCCCACGTCATTTAAATAGCAAATGCACCTGCGCCCATGGGCGTGCTGGTCTTACAGGGAGGTGTGTTCAGGAGCATTCTGGGGGGTGTTACTATCTTAAGGCAGTGGGAAGTGATTGTGCCATTGACCAACAAAATCCTGGTCTAAAGTGAACGGCGCAGCATTTTATTGTTATTTTAACAGTGCGCGCTGTTAAAATAACAATAAAATGTAGCACACACACATGAAAAAGATTCAAAATAAAGATATTACCATGTGAAATAGTATTATGATATGCTCTGCTTCCACGCTTTCACTTGACGCACAACAATTTCATTTTCTTCTCCTGAAAATTTCTCCTTCCTGCTCAGCGAATCCAACATCATAACAGCAACGCGCCAAGGGACAAATGCGTCTGGCTTTTAAAGGTAATGGGAGATGACACTCTGATTGGTTGATTGCACGTTACGCCCAAAACACACCTATGATTAATAAAAGACACTAAGTACAACTCTTTAGAACCATGCGCCTGACGCACGGACCCTTTTTTCTGCCGTTGAAACTAGAAAAAGTTGATTTTTACACGCCCTAAACGCACCTGCCTCAGGCGCTTCACGCCGTGCGCTTAGATCGTTAAAATATGGCCTCAGACACTGTGAAGAAAAGATAAATTAAAAAGGTCTGAAGGGCCTTTTATATGATGTTGTTGTGGAAAGTAACTTAGTACATTTAGTCTAGTCCATTTTTGAGATATTTGTACTTCTACTTAAGTATTTCCAGGCATTTTCTGCTACTTTATACTTCTACTCCACTACATCTCAGAGGGAAATATTGGATATTTTACTGCACTACATTTATCTGACTGCTTTCAGATTAATATTTAAAAAAAAAGATAAAACAGGGTCAAATTATTGATCCCAGGTGGGAAATTCAGAAACTACCAAACAGTCTTTGAAGTAAGGTTGGGTGAGAAAAAAAAGATTATTTCGTACATTTCATTTTGTAAGTAAACGCTTATTTTATCTTGTGTTTGAAGGGAATCCAATAAGTTCTACTATTAAGTATTAAGGGAAATATCACAGTTCAAGGTGTTTTCACTTTCACTGTTAATTTGTTTCACTGTTTTTTAAGTTCAATAAATGCAACATCTTTCCAAAAGTCATTAAGCGTGTTAAATAATCCTGATTTGGCCAAAATAATTGTGATTAGGATGTTTTCCATAATAGAGCAGCCCTAATATAGTCACAGATCAACAAGGTGCACAGGACCCACGTCCTACAGAAACCCCCAAAACATCTGGATGTTTCAAACATCAGCAGGCTCAGACTGTAGCTGTCCGTCATTTTAAACCACCATCTTCATTCAAGACTTCTCTGCCTTTTCATATGAACACTGAGCCAAAATAACTACCCCAGCCTGGCTTCCAGCCAAGACAACATGTTATTGTACCCATGATACATTCAGTAAGGGGAAAAACAGGCTCTGGCTTCCTCATAAAATACATTGCAATACTACAACAACCCATGCATAATAAAGCAACTGTTGTGTAAAAGCATCCATGGTGTCAAATCAGCTTTTTGTAACCTAAAACACGCAGAATTTTCTTTCCTAGGATTTGGTTTTCTATGTTAAAAATCATGCAAAATACATTTGAATGCAAAATAGCCTACTCCTGCAACCATACAAACAAAAACATCATGCTGCTCAAATTTGCAGCAGTGCAAAGCAGAACAAAGCATTTCAGCAGTGTACATGGTGTGGAGGAGTGCAGCCTCCCTCTATCTCTCCGTGTGTGTGTGTGTGTGTTATCAATTACTAAAAAAGATAATAGCAGATGTTTCGTTTCACCTACCTGAGCTGGTTAAAAAAAAAAAAAAAAAAACATATGTTGCAGCTCACAGCGAAAGGCAAGTATAATTGGCAAATAGTGCTTATAATAAATGTAATATTTAGGTGATAAGGCAGTGTTATAGCCTCATGTTTGAAGTATCTGTCTTGTCAGTGACTGGAAACAAGAGCTGTGTGGAGGGTCTCTAACACGCTGCTGCGCCTCTGGCAACCGTTAGCTCCCAACGGCTACTTAGTTAGCTTGTTTTGCGTAGCCCTTAGCTTGTTTCACGTTAAATTGGCTGAGCGGTTAGCTAGGTTATATCGCAAGCAGATAGCTTACAAGCTAACCGGACTGGCTTGATAATTAATGACTGAAACCGAAGCTTACCTTTTGCCTGCTCCGGCTGCCAGACGATGAAGAGCCGCTTGATTGTAGACGGTTAGCTCAACGGTTAGCTCAACGGCTAGCTAGTGTCGCAGTCCAACGGCTAACAAGACAAGGCAAGGCTGCTTGATTACCGTGTTGTCGAGCGTATTAATAATGTATTTTCTTTTACTTGTCACACCCCCGGCTGTTTGGGGAGCAAGTAAACTACAAATAATCCTTTATATGTAATTATGCTACTCTTGTGTGTTGTAAACTCCACCCATAAGCTGTAACTGATAAGAAAAAAGCTTGTTGCGGTCTGTGCTTGTGGCAGGACATAACCTGGCAGCTCGGCAATACCTTCCTCATTGCACAATGACCCTCTTTAATATATTCATGAGATCACAGGGCTAAATGTCTCCCACAGAGAAAGGCATTTTCCTGTTCCTCCTCCTCCTACAAGGCAGGCTGACTGACTGACTGCAGAGACCAGAGCTGAGGATCACTGTAGGGGAGGAGAAGGGAGGAGAAGGGAGGAGAAGGGAGGAGAAGATTATCACAACCACAATCTGCTTCAATGGCCAAGTTAGTGTGAACACATGCAGGGAATTTGACTACGTTGTGCTGCTCTCAAAGTGCATACACATAATTATACATATTGTGAAGTAAAACACGGGTGTATGTTTTGTTTCAACATTGGGGAGGAGGGGGGGGTCTGGTGGTCCTACTCCCCTCAACATTTTGCGATGCATTTCCTGCATTCTGGTGAATTTCTATGCATCAATTTATGGTGCAAATGTCTTTATTTATGTAAGGGAAAGTATTATTCTCCTGTATTGTTCAAAACTTTCTAGCCTGGCTCTGCCCTCATACGTACTTCCGCTCAATTTTTCTATTTCCTTCTCTGTACAAACAAAATGTACGAGAGTCTGGCAGGACCAGGCTCAAAACTTTCTGCATATTCACAACATCACATGAGACCTTGTTAAAGCTATAAAGCTTCATAGCTCCAAAGTTTAAAGCTACATAAAAGAGATAACAAGAAATCACATCTTTATTTATCACGCTCCTGATGTGTTCTTTAAAGGTCCCATGGCATGAAAATTTCACTTCATGAGTTTTTAACATTAATATGAGTTCCCCCAGCCTGCCTATGGCCCCCAGTGGCTAGAAATGCTGATAGGTGTAAACCGAGCCCTGGGTATCCTGCTCTGCCTTTGAGAAAATGAAAGCTCAAATGGGCCAAGCTGGAATCTTGCCCTTATGAGGTCATAAGCAGAAAGGTTACCTCCCCTTTCTCTGCTTTGCCCGCCCTGAGAATTTGGCCCCCCCATGAGAGAGAGACATCATGGCTTTCAAACGAGCAAAGTGGCAGTTGGTCAAGACCACACCCCCAGGTCTACATGAAAGAGACTTCAGATACAGTATTAGGGGACCACTAAGGTCTACATGAAAGAGACTTCAGATACAGTATTAGGGGACCACTAAGGTCTATATAAATGAGACTTCAGATACAGTATTAGGGACCACTAAGGTCTATATAAAAGAGACTTCAGATACAGTATTAGGGACCACTAAGGTCTATATAAAAGAGACTTCAGATACAGTATTAGGGGACCACTAAGGTCTATATAAAAGAGACTTCAGATACAGTATTAGGGACCACTAAGGTCTATATAAAAGAGACTTCAGATACAGTATTAGGGGACCACTAAGGTCTATATTAAAGAGACTTCAGATACAGTATTAGGGGACCACTAAGGTCTATATAAAAGAGACTTCAGATACAGTATTAGGGGACCACTAAGGTCTATATAAAAGAGACTTCAGATACAGTATTAGGGGACCACTAAGGTCTATATAAAAGAGACTTCAGATACAGTATTAGGGGACCACTAAGGTCTATATAAAAGAGACTTCAGATACAGTATTAGGGGACCACTAAGGTCTATATAAAAGAGACTTCAGATACAGTATTAGGGGACCACTAAGGTCTATATAAAAGAGACTTCAGATACAGTATTAGGGGACCACTAAGGTCTATATAAAAGAGACTTCAGATACAGTATTAGGGACCACTAGGGTCTATATAAAAGAGACTTCAGATACAGTATTAGGGGACCACTAAGGTCTATATAAAAGAGACTTCAGATACAGTATTAGGGGACCACTAAGGTCTATATAAAAGAGACTTCAGATACAGTATTAGGGACCACTAAGGTCTATATAAAAGAGACTTCAGATACAGTATTAGGGGACCACTAAGGTCTATATAAAAGAGACTT
The DNA here is from genome assembly GCA_013375575.1 of Percina caprodes. Lineage (NCBI taxonomy): Eukaryota > Metazoa > Chordata > Actinopteri > Perciformes > Percidae > Percina > Percina caprodes. The sequence continues at coordinate 841,698 of JABXJD010000098.1, forward strand.
CAGATACAGTATTAGGGACCACTAAGGTCTATATAAAAGAGACTTCAGATACAGTATTAGGGGACCACTAAGGTCTATATTAAAGAGACTTCAGATACAGTATTAGGGGACCACTAAGGTCTATATAAAAGAGACTTCAGATACAGTATTAGGGGACCACTAAGGTCTATATAAAAGAGACTTCAGATACAGTATTAGGGGACCACTAAGGTCTATATAAAAGAGACTTCAGATACAGTATTAGGGACCACTAAGGTCTATATAAAAGAGACTTCAGATACAGTATTAGGGGACCACTAAGGTCTATATAAAAGAGACTTCAGATACAGTATTAGGGGACCACTAAGGTCTATATAAAAGAGACTTCAGATACAGTATTAGGGGACCACTAAGGTCTATATAAAAGAGACTTCAGATACAGTATTAGGGGACCACTAGGGTCTATATAAAAGAGACTTCAGATACAGTATTAGGGGACCACTAAGGTCTATATAAAAGAGACTTCAGATACAGTATTAGGGGACCACTAAGGTCTATATAAAAGAGACTTCAGATACAGTATTAGGGGACCACTAAGGTCTATATAAAAGAGACTTCAGATACAGTATTAGGGGACCACTAAGGTCTATATAAAAGAGACTTCAGATACAGTATTAGAAACAAGGACAACAAAACTGAACAAGCAAAACGTAAACAACTGACTGCTATGTTATACATGCATTAATACCTGTGTAAATACAGTGTTTTCCCTCGGTTTGTGGAAGACTTAGGTGTATATTTAAATTATGCGTTGAAAGACGGATGCTCGGTGTTAAAGGGTTAAATCACGGAGAATGACGTCACCCGTGCATGGGCACCGTGCACGTATGGATGATCCATGAGTGTAATCTGGTCTGTGATTTCCCCTGCATGTATGTGTCACTGTGACCTTCTATAATTCATGAGATCACAGGGCTAAATGTGTGCCACAGAGGAAGGTATCTTCCTGTCCCTTCTCCTCCTCTTACGAGGCAGCCGGCTGACTGACTGACTGACTGACTGACTGACTGACTGACTGACTGACTGACTGACTGACTGACTGCAGACCAGAGAAGCCGAGGAGAAGGTGAGGGAGGGGAGATCATGGAGAATGACGTCACCCGTGCATGATCACGTACGTATGATCCTTGCATGCAACATGGTCTGTGATTTCCACTCTTGCACCTGCATTGGAGCTGCAAAGACGAATAGTTGTCAACCATTAAATTAACCGCCAACTATTTTGATAATCGATTAATCGGGTTGACGTCACCTTGAGCTTTAGGAAACACTGATTCACATTTTTCACCATTTTGTAGAACCGCTAATCGGGAAAATAATCCGCAGATTAATCAAGCATGAAAATAACTGTGAGTTGCAGCCCTAACCTGTATATATGTGTCGCAATATTACCCCCCACACACACACACACACACACACACACACACACAGAGAGGTGGGTGGTGTTTCAGAGTTGGAGTCATTAAGAGGTGTCTGCAGTATCTTGCCAGAGGGCAGTGCAGCGTGGAGAATAAAAAAAAAGTCCAACCTGCCTGTGTTTTTCAGACCTCTGTTGCCCTGGAAACAGGTGCTGAGATTTCCCATTTCTTCATTTTTTTCCTCTCCACACTACCCATATCTCTCCCCACCACCACCACTACTGCTGCTGCTGCTTCCTCCCCCACGACCTGCCGCATAGTACAATCACACACACACACTTTTCACACTTTACACACAATTTCCAATCTACTACTGCAGTCATTTCACAACGTCACAGCAGGACGGAGTGACTGACTCTTCCACCACATAGCTACACCCAAAACCCTGAGACACCACAGAGGCGTTGACCCTCCTTTAACTCAGAGACGGTGCTGCAACAACCTGACCTCCGCGAGGAGAAATAAAATTAACAAAGGGAGAGAGATAGAGATAGAGATAGAAATAAGGAGGGCTGAGGAGACAAAGAGGAAGTAAAAACAAAGCTGCATACATACACTCTCAGATTTAAAAAGGTGGTTTATCTCGCTTGCTGTAAATTTGACGGATGTGAGGGTAAAGAAGGGGTACAAGATGGAAAAGTGCCCTTCTCCAGTGCTTGGATTGGGTGTCAGAACCATTATTTAAGGCTGAAACTAACACTTGTTTTTTTATTGTCAATTAATCTGTCGGATTACTTTCTCGACTAATCGATGAGTTGCTTGTTCTGTAAAATGTCAGAAAACGGTGAAAAATATGGAGCAGTGTTTTCCCAAAAAGCCCAAGGTGACGTCCTCAAATGTCTTGTTTTGTCCACAACTACAAAAATATTCAGTTTACCGTCACAGAGGAGAAAAGAAACTAGAAAATGTCTTTATAAATTCACATTTAACAAGCTGGAATCAGAGAGTTCTTTCTTTTTTTCATAAAAAATGAATTTATTTAATAACTAATCGATTCATTTTTGCAGCTCTACCTTAATTAAGCCGTCCATGACAAGATCCTTGCATGTGTCAGGGATATATTAATATTCATATGTATACCTTCTTGAAGGGGTGACCCCCCAAAAGTCGACTATTCAACAAATTGTCGCAGTGTCTGAAAATGTGGTTATGAAACAAAGAAACACTCCATTCAGAGGACTGCATATAGGGTGCTGAATGTCTGATTTCACATATAATTGCTTGGTTTTACCCAATAAATCATGATATATAGTAGAGCTGCAAAGACTAATCGATTAGTTATCAACTATTAAAGTAATCGCCAACTATTTGGATAATTAATTAATTGGTTTGAGTCTTTTTATATAAAAAAAAAAGGGAAGAATTCTCTGTTTCCAGCATCTTAAATGTGAAAATGTTCTAGTTTTTTTCCTAATATCTTTAAGTTGTGGACAAAGCAAGACATTTGAGGATGTCATCTTGGGCATCTTGAACAGATTTATCAATATTGAAAATAATCGTTAGTGCTGTAAATATCAGCCAATTATTAACACTGTCAATTAGGCTTGGGGAAAAAACGTATGTATCGTGATTTTTTTCAACAATTTTTTAAATCGATTCTTTTCCTTAGAATGAAATTATTATTATTATTATTATTATTTTCGATTTTTTTACCAATGATGTTCTGTACAAACAAAATGTACCTAAATATGTTACTGTTTCTATGGTATCGCCGACGGCAACTACAGTACATCATCTCAGTTTCCAGCAAAACAGAGCGAAAGCAGACAATGCAGACAATGTGATGTTCTTGAACGTCAGACTGACTAACAGACATGTGATGTGCATTCTTCTTAGAAAACAATTAGTTTTCAGAAATGTCTCATGATATATTGTCTGTTGTTGTTAAAGAAGGAAAAGAAAATCCCATTGCTCAATGCTATCGAATAGCAATACTTTGAGAATCCTAGTGAATGAAAATCGCAACACAAATCCAATCTGCATCCATGTATCGTGAAAGATATTATTGCGATTGTAAACATATTGCAATATTCTGCGATATATTGCAATTTATAACCTTTTTTCAAACTTTGAATTTTTCCCCAATTTCAAATGACGTCCCCAAAAGGAAACTTTGTTAACATCTGTTTCATCTAAAATGAAATATTTCTCTGTTTGTTCACATCACTTCAGTGTTATTGCTGCAAAATGAGACAAACTGACCACCACATATATAATATATAATATATTATACACATAATAATAGATCCATACTTGGCTCCTGTGTATCGGTACAGTATTGCCACTTAAAATATTGTGATACTATGCTTTTACTACTATATTTTTCCCCTACCCCTACTTAGAAGTAACGGGACCACAGGTTCAACTCCGACCTGTGGCCCTTTGCTGCATTTAAAAAAAAAAAAAGGGGGGGGGACTCATGTGGACGAAAAGGAAGGAGGTCTCTAAAAAAAATGATTATGCTCTTGGGACTTGGGGCGCCAGGGTAGCTCATCTGGTTGAGCGTGCGACCCATGTACAAAGGCTCAATTCTTGTCACAGCGGCCACAGGTTCAGCCCTTTGCTGCATCTTTAGAATAAGAAGTAAGTGGACTCATGTAGACGAAAAGGAAAGAGGTGGCGCCTCCATTCTCTAAAATATGATTATGCTTGGGGGCGCCCCATGTACCAAGAATCAGTCCTTACCACCGTGGCCCGGTTTGAATCTAACCTGCGCCTCTTTGCTGCATGTCGTGCATTCCCGGTCTCTCTCCTCCCTTTCCTGTCAACAGCTGTCCAATCAATTAAAGGCAAAAAAAGCCCAAAAAATAATCCTTGTGGGAACATCAGAGGGTTCAGACAGATGGGTCACCATTTTGAACACACTCCCATTTCATAACTGTAGGTGTTATTTTTTTAATGTTCATGTGTTATGAAAGTGAAGACAGGAAGGCATACAAGCTGCCACCAGAGAGACACGTTTACGCGTGGCATGTCTCTTCACTTTCAGGCCTTTTTAAGTCATCCTTGTGTTTCTGCAGCGTTATGTGTGCATACCATTGTGATGACTTCTCCTTGGCAGGAAGAAGAGCATTCCAGGGAAATGGCTGACCCAGAACAACACTCCCAGACGCAGGACGACTCAGCGAGGACGCGAGTGAGGGAGTTAGTGAGTGTAGTCCACTTTAACTGCTGTTTCCAAACAGACATATGACATTTCATGTGGGGAAACACAGACACACTTACTGTGTAGTACACACAGCACTCGTGACTTTCATCACAACAACTCATGACAATGTTCTGCCCAACAGCTTCTCAACAACTCCACATGTCCTCAGACCAGATCAAATCTGGATTTTTACCCTGCGTAAAGTATAGGGCTGCAACTTGTGATTATTGTCCTAATTTATTAATGTTAAAATATCCGAAAATAGTTTTAAATGCCTGTTAAGGTTCCCTAAATCCCAAGTGGAGGGCTTCAAACAGCTTGTTTGATCCAGTCAAGAGTCCCAAAGCCCGAAAATGAAGGATTTACTATCAATGAAACAAGGAAACAATGGGTTTGTTTTCTTTAAAAATGACTGATATTACGAACTCAAACTAGAACAAATCTCAATTTTCACCCCGCAGCCATCAACGACCTTCCATTTAGGGCAGCAAGTAATGATTATTTTCATAATCCATTAATATTAAAATGGCAGAAAATTGATTAAAGTGCCCGATACAATTCCCTGAATCCCAAGCTGATGTTTCCAAATAGCTCTTTCTGTCCAAAACACCCAAAATGAAGGATTATCTATGAATGAAACGAGGGTACGTTGGGTATTTTTTCATTAAACATGACATTTATTGATTATTAAAAACTACAGAACTTAAACCAGACAAAGTCTGCATTTTCCCCCTGTGGTCATCACTGACCCCCCCCCCCATTTCCTCAATTCAATTCAACGTTACTGTCGATGAGACAATGTGCTGTATGTAACGAAAAGGAAGTCAGTGGCTTCCAACAAACAGCTTTAAACAGCTTGTTTGATCCAGTCAACAGTCCAAAACCCTGGAGATGAAGGATTTACTATCAATGGTACGAGGGAACGTTGGGAAAAACTACAGACCTTAAACCAGACAAAATCCTAATTTTCATCCTGAGGTAATTGAATCCCAAGCTATTTTCCATCCATCCATCCATCTTCATCCGCTTATCATCGTCCGGGGCAGCAGCTCCAGTAGGGGACCCCAAACTTCCCCGAGCCACATCAACCAGCTCCGACTGGGGATAATTGGAGATATAATTCTTAGTCCTGGGTCTAGAGCCTCCCAGCTGGGGAGCTGGGAGGAGGTAAATGGGTGAATTAAGGGTTAATTTCAACCAAACCAGAGTGGGGATTGTTGGGACAGTGGAACGACGAACCAAGACGATGATAAAATTAGTCTGGTGAGTTTGGCACCACACCTCTACATACCCTGTGGAGGTGGGGTTCCGGGGGTTTTTGTGGGCTCCTCAACCTCTGGTCTGCTCAGAGACATGGGTGCAACAGGAGCAAGGCACCTGAAAGCCATGAGAGAGCTGGCAGAAAAGGCAGAAAGAGGCAGTTTCTGGCTGAGGCTGAGAAGGACGGCAAAAGGTTGGGTTCCAGTCACCACCTAGGGCATCAGCAGGGGGTCTCCCTGCCATCTGGGGGGCCCCCAGCTGATGGCCCATAAATGCCCTCCGTAGTGTTCTCCAAATGTACAGCTAAGTACACCTACATTGCTGTTTAATGTTAAACAAAAAGGATCTTCTCATCCTCTCTCGACCCCTCAGATTTATCTGGTGACCCTTTGGAGGGGCCCGACCCCTAGGTTTGGAGCCTCTGGACTAAACTATCTGTATATAAAGTAGTTAAAGTAGCTCCACCTGGAGCAGCTACAGCAGTCCCATGCTGCTCTAACAGTGATATTTACAGATATACAAGAAGTATTCAGATCCTTTACTCAAGTAAAAACAAAAAGCAATACTATAATATAAAAATACTCCACTACAAGTGAAAGTATTCACAGCCAAAAGTACTCATTATGCAAGCTGGCAGCATTTGAATGTTGTAGCTGGTTAACAATTGTTTGTACAGTTGAAAAGTTTGAGTCAATATATTGTATTTTATAAGATGACCATATGTTTTAGATGTAGAGGAATTTATTTGGGGTAAAAAAGTTGTTAAATAAATGCATGTAGTGGAGTAAAAAGCACATGATTCCCCTTTTGAAATGTAGTTTTCTAAATGATTATTCTAATTGTATTCTTACTCTTCTTATTCTTATCTTGTGTAATCTTGAAACACATTATTTTTGGTGGTTTTGTGAAAAACAGTGGCTCAGGGCTGCCACCTTGTGTTCAAAACTCCTAACTGCACCAAATACACCATTGTTCTGGTACATAGTTATATTATTTTTGCCAAATTATCCTCAACAAAGTCATACTTATATGATAGTTTTTGCATAAAGACTTAAATCGCTTTTCTACAGCAGGGGTAAACATTTAAAAGGATGTGTGTGTCAGTGGCCACAAGTAAAAGGAGCTGTAAAAATACTCAGTCACAATCTTTATCTTGTAGTACTTAAGTACAGTCATTGAGTAAATATACTAAGATACTTTCCACCACTTGTCGGTGTCAGGAACCGACCGACTTGTTAACAGATAGGTTGATGTTTGTTTCATTGAGGCCGGTGTAAGATACTTAATAGTCTCTCTTTGTGGTGTTATTATAATCTTGCAGGCTGGTACAGTAGCTAGAATAAGTTTACCTTACCTACGCTAAAGTTGATTAAAAAGAGGAATAAAAATGACATCTTTTGAAAATTGATCTTAATGCCTTAATTCAAAAAATTTAGGAAAATCCACCTTTAAGGACACCAAGTTTCTTTGTGAATGAATAATGTTTCATAAATAAATAAATGATCTTCCTTAAAATACAGGGGGCATTAGTATACACCCCCTATGTTAAAATACAGGGGGCATTAGTATACACCCCCTATGTTAAAATACAGGGGCATAAGTATACACCCCCTATGTTAAAATACAGGGGCATAAGTATACACCCCCCTATGTTAAAATACAGGGGCATAAGTATACACCCCCTATGTTAAAATACAGGGGCATAAGTATACACCCCTATGTTAAAATACAGGGGCATAAGTATACACCCCTATGTTAAAATACAGGGGCATAAGTATACACCCCCCTATGTTAAAATACAGGGGCATAAGTATACACCCCCTATGTTAAAATACAGGGGCATAAGTATACACCCCCTATGTTAAAATACAGGGGCATAAGTATACACCCCTATGTTAAAATACAGGGGCATAAGTATACACCCCCTATGTTAAAATACAGGGGCATAAGTATACACCCCTATGTTAAAATACAGGGGCATAAGTATACACCCCCTATGTTAAAATACAGGGGCATAAGTATACACCCCTATGTTAAAATACAGGGGGCATAAGTATACACCCCCTATGTTAAAATACAGGGGCATAAGTATACACCCCTATGTTAAAATACAGGGGCATAAGTATACACCCCTATGTTAAAATACAGGGGCATAAGTATACACCCCCTATGTTAAAATACAGGGGCATAAGTATACACCCCCTATGTTAAAATACAGGGGCATAAGTATACACCCCTATGTTAAAATACAGGGGACATAAGTATACACCCCCTATGTTAAAATACAGGGGCATAAGTATACACCCCCTATGTTAAAATACAGGGGCATAAGTATACACCCCCTATGTTAAAATACAGGGGCATAAGTATACACCCCCTATGTTAAAATACAGGGGCATAAGTATACACCCCCTATGTTAAAATACAGGGGCATAAGTATACACCCCTATGTTAAAATACAGGGGCATAAGTATACACCCCCTATGTTAAAATACAGGGGCATAAGTATACACCCCCTATGTTAAAATACAGGGGCATAAGTATACACCCCTATGTTAAAATACAGGGGCATAAGTATACACCCCCCTATGTTAAAATACAGGGGCATAAGTATACACCCCCTATGTTAAAATACAGGGGCATAAGTATACCCCCTATGTTAAAATACAGGGGCATAAGTATACACCTCCCTATGTTAAAATACAGGGGGCATAAGTATACCCCCTATGTTAAAATACAGGGGCATAAGTATACACCCCCTATGTTAAAATACAGGGGGCATAAGTATACACCCCCTATGTTAAAATACAGGGGCATAAGTATACACCCCCTATGTTAAAATACAGGGGCATAAGTATACACCTCCTACGTTAAAAGAACATAAAAAATAACTTATTTATTACACATAACTATTACATATGAGGTGTTTGGGTCTACTGGACCCGAGTGAGTGAGTGAAACTATGTGTATTTCTGTGTATTTCTGTGTATTTCTGTGTATTTCTGCACCTGCTATTCTCACACAAAGTTATATAATTGGTACATTTCAAGCACTTTCACCAGTTCTGATTATGTTCCAAGAAAAAGCACCATTAATGATCAAATATCTTGTTTCTATTTTTTTTTTTAACCTTTTTATAATGTAATTTCCTTGTTTTCTCACCAAAGACGGGGTAAATGGCAAATATGAACCATAAATGATGTATATATCATTGGTAATTGATCTAAAGTAAAAGATCTATTAAGTATTTTGTACATAAATTGTTATGGCTGTATTGATTTAAAAGCCTAATAACGTGGTGGCTCCCCCAGACCCGGGAAATATCAACACCACACAAGGGTTAAAGTCATTTTTTAACGCAAACAGAAGCATTTAAGTTTCCCTGCGCACTTCACTTCACTTCACTTTCGTTTTGGCGTGAAAGTGAAAGTAAAGTTGACTTTGTGTAAGAAACGTCGTGTTCGTCTCGCTGTCGTCGATGAACGCTGTGGCTTTCATGTGAAACCTGAACGCATCTGGCAAAAGGTGAGTATATTCTGTACAAATGTTGTTATTAATACAGTTTTAATCTCGAGCTGGAGGACACATTTCACCAGTCAAAGGCCAAAGCCTAACCTGAAATGTACGGTATATTTTAAGTGGGTCATATTTGGCCTTTCTGCTTTTAAATTTGACTATTTGAAAGAGTAGTTGTCTTCAGAGCCTTGATTTAGGCAAATTAAAGTAGAAATGGTCTAAAAATACTCGGGTAACGCCTAACATTACTGCGGTGTACAGCTTAACTACACCAGGGTAAAACCTACTGAGCAATAATCTGAATTTCCGGGGGGGAATTAGAGATAATTTATCATGTAGTTAGTTATTATTGGACTCTTATATCAGTATTAAAAGGTGTTGTCGGTACACGAGCCGTCCTGCCTGCACGATCCGTTCTGCGCATGTGCAATATGTTCGCGCATACGCAGATGATGTCATGATGAACGAGGATTTACGACCATGCACGATCTGTTCCCATAGACCAGTGGTTCCCAATCTTGTTCAGCTCAAGACCCAAAAGAGAAATTTGGTGTCTCCCTGGGACCCAAATTTACAAAAATACACCATGAATCATTGTAACATCTACATTTTTAAACTGTGGACAAAAGACGGAACAAACCATGAATTTAAATGTATATGAAGTGTATTTATTCCATTATAAAAGTAATCAAAAACAGAAAAGGTCTCTATTGTCCTCTCTGTGTCTCCGTCCCCTCCCATCGTCCCTCAGGACCCCCACCAACATGGTTTTAATAATGCTGACTTGAATTTAATGAGATGTATGTGTCTGGTTGAAGATCTCAACCAGCTGATCTACTCTAGGTTCGGTTTTTGAAAGTGCCCTTCTGAGGTCATTCTGAGGCCATTCTGAGGTCATGCTGAGGTCATTCTGAGGTCATTCTGAGGTCATTCTGAGGTCATGCTGAGGTCATGCTGAGCATTTAGTCTGTTTCTGTATTAGTTTTTCAGGTACGCTAGAGTTGAAAAGCCAGATTCTCATTTTACTCTGCCAATTGGCGACCCAATAAAACGGGTCTGCGACCCATTTTGGGTCCCGACCCTAAGTTTGGGAAACATTGCCATAGACAGTTAAAGAAAGCCTGTTCACCTCCACCGGAACGCTAACGTTAGGTGTGTCTGCATTTACTGCAGCTACTTGCACTATTTTCAAGACATTTGATAAAAAAGCATGCCTAACAATCTGTAGATTTTTTGGGAAAACGTGATAGTTGTGACATTCTCTTTTATTTTTCCACATTTCTCCACAAAAATCGTGTTGTCTTCCCGTCAAAATTGAAAATCAACACTTTTTATCGATGTTTTTAACTTTTTCTTTATGCTTTTGTCTCTTTTTTCAACACTTTGGATGTTTTTTTTTCAATGTTTGTCACTTTTTTTTTACTTTTAACACTACGTAACACTAACTTATTAACTTTAGTTTTACAGTTATTTTTGGAATTTATGGTCAATAAACCTCATTTATAGGAAATTATACCTAATGTTTGAGATAGAAAAGCAGAAATTAGGAATTATTGAGACTAAAATTAAAGGAATGGATGTTGATGATAATCACAGACTGGAATATGTCAACTTTTACTCTCAATACTATTTCAAAAACACTTCAATTTGGTTTCAAATGCCCCAAAAAAAAGAGTAGTAGAGATTTGTACTTGGCAAAGAGCGTTGTGTGGAATCAATCATGTTATTTTGGGGAATTAAAAGAACATTGATATAGGACAACGGGTCCATTTGACCCGAGGACAACATGAGGGTTAAGATGTAAATGAAAGAGTTCTCTAGGTCTGTTAACCCGGGGGATTAGAACTGTGATTTTAGGCGGAGAAAGGCATTTACGTTGCGTTTGAGGAACCAGCATTTGAAAGCTGAATATATTCGGGATTTTTAAACTGCATGGTAACACACTGACTGTCATGTTTTGACTCTAACCTCCAGAGATGGCCGGCAACCCCCGCAACCCCCGCAACAACAGCTCCCAAATGGCAGAGGTGCTTCAGCCTGAAATACTGCACAATGGCAGTGGTAGAGGTCTGGCCGCGTGCCCCCCATCCTCCTCTGAACCCCCCTCTTCCTCTAAACCCCCCTCTTCCTCTGAACCCCCCTCTTCCTCTGAACCCCACTCTTCCTCTAAACCATCTTCCTCTAAACCCTTCTCTTCCTCTGAACCCTCCTCTTCCTCTAAACCCCCTTATTCCTCTGAAACCCCCTCTTCTTCTGCACACCGCCCATCCTCCTCTGCCCCCTTCGGTAACGGAGATGTACATAGTGGACCTGTGGAGGGGGGCGAGGCGGGGAGGACGCAGAGGGAGGACGACGGCGCTTCATCTTGTTATCTGCTGGAAGATCTGAAGCGACTTCCTCAATGTGACAGAAAGCTGGGACCTCTGAAATTCAGCCACGTGCACACGGTCCTCATAGATGTGAGATTTGGTCCCTTTTTTACTTTTTTACCCAAATAGAGGTGCTTTCCCACCGTAGGAACATCCCCCAGAAGTAGGAACTCGTTAACACCGCAGGGACAAGGGTCTAAATTAAGTTCTGGGGGGTTAATCCCCCCCTCCCAAAGTACTATACCTCCCTGACCAGGGGGTAGATATTTTGGGGTGGGGTTTGCAGGGATGACAGACCCTGATTGGGCAAACACACACAGTGAGGCTGCATCATTTTGCCGACCGCTTCATTCATTAAGCAAAGAAAGTTCTCTCATATTGTTTCATGACTAGATTTAGACGAGTGGAGAACATTTCTCTGTTTGATAACATTTAGGGCCATATTTTAACGATCTTAACCCATGGCGTGAAGCGCCTGGCGCAGGTGCGTTTAGGGCGTCCAAATCTACTTCTGTTAGTTTGACGGTAGAAAAATGGGTCTGTGCACCAGGCGCATGGTTCTAAAGGGTTGTTCTTAGTGTCTTCATTAATTCATAGGTGAGTTTTGGCTGTAATATGCAATCAACCAATCAGAGGTCCTCTCCCATTCCCTTTAAAAGTCAGGTGCGTTTGGACCTTGGCGCGTTGCTGTTATGATAGCGGATTTACACCGTCATATTTTTATTTTTAATCTTTTGCGTGTGTGTGTGCTGCTGCACATCCCTGTGTGTGTGTAACAAGCGTAGATGTGCACAGATGGGCGCAGGTGCATTTTTTATTTAAACCACGTAGGCGTTGGACAACTGTGTCGGTCCTAAACTAGCAAAGAACCTATGAGCCATGGCCATGCTATGGCCATATCTCACTTATTATTTATTATTTACTATTTACTCATCATTCCCATTCTCACATCTCTCTTATTTGTTATTTATTCATCATCTCATTTCCTATTTTTAGAACTATCCATAATGTTCATACTGTTCATATAATAACATAATACTATTTATTCCAGTATCTTTGCACTATGCTCCATATTTAAATTTTTGTTCTGTTTAGAGTATGTATATATTGTGTATATATTAGTGTGTATATTTTTTGTTTTGGGTTGTTTTTGTTTTTGTATGTATGCACAATGTGAGCGAACCATGCTCCAAAAAAGAAATCCTCGTATGTGTCCTCATACCTGGCAATAAAGCTGATTCTGATTCTGATTCTGATTCTGAGTACATTCAGGCTTTGCTGTCGGCTTGAATGAGAGAAAATACAAATGTATTTCTCTAATTGGTTCAGAAGAAGACTTTGTAACATTAAAAGTAAAGTTAGAATTATAAATGCACAGCTTTTACTTTGAGGTATTTATACATTGAGGACCTGAGTACTTTTTCAACTGCTCTCTGTTGCACACACAGCTCATATTGTAAAGTCTTGCTGTGCAGAAAGTAATTGTTTTTATTTTTGACTTTTGTTATTTTCAGGTTGCTGCTTTCAATGATGGAAAAAGAGTCTTGCCTCAGAGAGGGAGAGACATGTGGCACAGTAACTTTGTGAAAAGTCCGTGTTCACCATTCAGTGTCACAATGACTGGAATGATGAAGGTGCGTTCAAGACTATTAACTGATCTACATTCATGCTGGTTTTATGATGTAATCCACATGTAGCTAGGGCTGCAATTATCACAATTATTTTGGTCAATCTTAAAATCAGGATGGTTTTCATATGAGTTTTGCAAATATGTTGCATTCATTGAACCTAAAAACAAACAAACAGTGAAAACACCTTGAACCAGGGCTGTGGTACTCGAGTCCGGCCTTAGACTGCCTGGGACTTGGACTTGGACTTGTCTCTGTCTCTGGTCTTGCCAAATATGGCTTTTGGTCTCGACCGAGTCCAGGTGTTTTTTCCAATCTTGGGTTTTAAAAAAATATATATTATTAACTTGCATACAATGCCAAACACTATCCTAAAGTATTATTATTTTAATTATCATTCCTAACTTTATATAATTTTCTATTCAACTTTCTTTAAATTCTTAACCTTTCAACTTTTAAGTTTCTTATTTTATCATCAAGTCAATTTCCTGTGTAGGATACACAATACATTTGGCCAATAAAACTATTCTGATTTTATTGATATAAGCTTTTTTTTCTGTTCTGGTCTTGGACTCAAACCTTTTTGGACTCTGTCTTGACTAGTCCTGGTCTTGGACTTGCCTTGGACTCGACAAAGGTGGTCTTGATTACAGCCCTGCCTTGAACTGTGATATTTCCCTTGAATACTTTCCCCGTTTTAACTTTTTGAATTCCCCCTAAAATAAATTTAAAAAGTGCACTTTCACAATCTTTTGGAAACAACAAATATAACACAAATAAAAGAAAAAAAAACATAATTTATGTCATAAATACAATATGTCTCATCCAGAACTTAAGCCAATATAAGAGTGTGCTTGCAAAACTGGGACTTGGACTGGCTGGGATTTGGACTTGGACTTGTCTCTGGTCTTGCCAAATATGGCTTTTGGTCTCGTCCAAGTCCAGGTGTTTTTTCCAATATATATTATTAACTTGCTTACAATGACAAACAGTATCCCAAAGTATTATTATTATTATTATTATCATTCCTAACTTTATATAACTTTTCTATTCAACTTTCTTTAAATTCTTAACTTAACATTTCAACTTTTAAGTTTAAGGCCAATAAAACAATTCTGGACTCGGTCTTGTCTTGGACTTTGGACTCTGTCTTGACTAGTCCTGGTCTTGAACATGCGTTGGACTCGACAAAGGTGGTCTTGACTACAACCCTGCCTTGAACTGTGATATTTCCCTTGAATACTTTTCCGGTTTTTAGAATTCCCCTTAACATAAATTTAACTAACAAATGAAACACAAATAAAAACAAACATAATTTATGTCATAAATACAATATGTCTCATCCAGAACACAAGCTAATATAAGAGTGTGCTTGCAGAACGTAATGTGCTATATAACTATTTCTCTCCATTAAATTGTGTTTTTGTGGCCCTAAGGACCTGTAATAAAACTAGATTGATAGATTGCACAGCCCTACAACCCAAGAACGTCTGATATCTCGGTGTTCTTGACGTCTTTTCTGTCCACAGTCCCAGACGAGCCGGTGGGACGTGATCTCCAAGCAGCTGAGCGCTCTCGCCAAGAAGACCGCCGTGAGCGTCGATGACGTGAAGGTACGTTGTAGGTAGAGACGCAAAGATGAATCGATTAGTTGTCAACTATTCCATTTTGATAATTGGTTTAAATCCCTAGTTATGAAAAAAGTAAAACTTCTGATTCCAACTTGTTAAATGTGAAAATCTTCTAGTTTCTTCCCTCCTCTGTGACAGTAAACTGAACATCTTTGAATCGTGGAGGACGTCGTGATCTTCTTTCAGAAACATTTTTTCATTATTTCCTGACATTTATATACGATATGAACTATTAACAGAGACAATAATTGTCACATTTATAATATAATAAATAATGATTATGTGCGTACAGTACGATCACATTAAACTTCCCGCTGTAAAGATTAGTTCAAATTAATTTTGATAAATGTTTCGAGTCATTTTTTCATGAAAGTAAGACACTTTCTCTGATTCCAGCTTGTTAAACGTGACTATCTTCTAGTTTCTTCTCTCCTCTGTGACAGTAAACTGAATATCTTTGAGTTGTGGACAAAACGAGACATTTGAGGACGTCGTCTCGGGTTTCTGGAGAACACTGATCCACGTTTCTCTGACATTTTAAAGACCAGACAACTCGATCGATCAATCAATCAATCAATCAATCAATCAATCAACATGTATTTATATAGCACTTTACAGCAACCAGCAGGTATCCAAAGTGCTTCACATCAGAAACCAACAATAAAAACACACATCATACACTAGAAAGAATGAAGATAGAAAACCGTAAAATCAGAAAAGGTCCCAAAGAAGCAGAAGAATGAAACCGTCCAACCACCGCTACGCATTAAAAGCCAGACTAACAGATATGTTTGAGTTTGGACCTAAAAAGAGCAACACCTGTAATAGTGTCAATATCAGGGGGGGTGGGGGGGAACTTGTTCCAGAGTCTCGGGGCAGCATCTGCAAAAGCCTGACCCCCACCATTTATACCTGGACCTCGGGACTTCTAAAACTCGCTGATTTGAAGAACGCAATGACCGGTTGTGCTCTCGCAAAGTTCAAATTTCAGACAGATCCTCTAATCCCACACCATCTAACAAACAACTAATCCATTAATCAACAATTAATATAATCCTTAGTTGCAGTGTTAGTTGTAGGACGTTAATAATATAAGTTAAACAGTAAAATACAATATTATAAAAAAAGATAATAGTCTATTTCTCAACTTGCTAGTGCAAACTTTGAACTATCAAGCGATAATATTGTCTTATTGTTACACTAATGCCCAAACCATGGCTTATTAGTTTTGCATATTGCACATATACTTCATACTAAAAAAACTGCACATTGCGCCACACGCGTGATACTTATGCCACAATACGATATTATTGCAATTTTAAACATATTGCAATATTCTGCAATATATTGCAATTTATCACCTTATTTCCAACTTCTAATTTTTTATGATGTCCCCAAAAGGAAACTTTCACTAAAAAGAAACATTTCTCTGTTTGTTCATCTCACTTCAATGTTATTGCTGCAAAATGGGACAAACTGACCAACACATATATAATATATAATATATAATAATAGATCGATACTTGGCGCCTGTGTATCAATACAGTTATGCCACTGAAAATATTGCAATACTACGCTGTATTGATTTTTTTCCCCCCCATCCCTAATTCCATCTTTGTTTTATTGTCTCTTAAAACACATGTATTTTACATACTTTCTATTGTAAAAGTCTATTTTCTGTTTTTGATTCTCAACTCTTTTCTCTCGCTAGGATTATTGGAAGCGTTTTTGCACCAAAACACAGAGGGCAAATTCCTGAAATGTAAAAACCTAAACCTGATTCTAATCTGTCTGCAAGAAACTTATAAAATGCTCTCTTTCAAACTGTCACCAGGACGCTGTCTTCAAATACAACCCCAAGTATAAAGGTCAGTGGTCCTTTGATGCCCTCTCCAGCTTTGTGAAGGTTAGTGTCCACGCGTTGTCTTCAAATCATTCAACCGTCACTTTAGTGTCTCACCCCTCTAACGATAGAACATTATATTTTCCTTCTAGGTTATTCCGAAAGAAGAAAATTACTTCTCTAAGCTGTTTCCAAAGATTGCTGCGTTGGCCTTAAAGCTGCCTAAACTCGTGCAGAAGGTATGAAACATACTGGCTCCAGTTCACTACAGTTGGTCTGGTTTTGAGGTTTTTATGAACGGCAACCAGTCCGGTGCCTGTTGCCCCCTTTGCCACGGTGTTGGGTTATTTCTGATAATTACCCACAGTTCGTTAACCAAAACTTTCTTTCCAGTACTCAACAGAAGACAGGAGACAAAATACAAGTGTACTTGCTGCAAGGGAAGCCTGTATGTTACCTCTGACACCTCAGAGCAACTTCGAAAATCTTCCCCTGAGAGCAGTCTTTTTATTCAAGAAGTGAAGCTGCTTACATTGTCAGATTTACGACGTGGGGGTGCTTGCTGATTGGATATTAGTGCTGAGCAGAAACAGTGCAATGTACCAAAGGTCACTTGTCTGCTTCTGCTCATGTGAGAGATACATACACATGTATAACACAAAAACTAAAGGTACACACAAAAATGTACACACAGAAACTAAGGCCTGAGTTCCTGTGCTAGGTACGAAGGTTTCAATCATATATAATTGGAGAAACGGTTCAGATACAAGGACAGAAGGTAATTAATCAAATGATAACATAATCAAACCATATATGAACTCACATCACACAACTAGTAGCTCTAAGCATAACAAGTTTTTCTAACTTATGTTTAAACAAACGTAACAAGCTCTCTAACACACGGTAAACAACAACAACAAGAAGAAACTTTGAGCTACACGCCGAATCAAGTTTAAAATATATTTGGATGGTGCAACAAGGCAGGCCTGCTTGGTTCCTTCAGGGAATGATTGTAAAGACTCACCCAGAATATGTTCACATTCACCCTCAGACTGGGACGTTCTAGCATGTTTGACCACCAGTTATGGTAAAGATTATTATGCCGGGCAAGATGAAGACACATGACACCAGTTTGCCCCTCATTTAATATTATATGTGGCGTTTTATTTGAAAACAAGATCCTTCCTGAGACCATTTAGCTGAGCCACCGTCACTGCGTCCCGAGTTCATTGTGATTGGTTTAAAGAAATTTAAGCAACCCAGACCCAGTTTTTCCCCTCCTATCCCAGAATGTATGAGCGATGTGAAACTACTTTACAGTTCACTCACACTGATGATGATGAATGATAGTGAAGTAGAGCCCGGCGGGCTGACGTTATCGGCCGATATTAGGCATTTTCCAAACTATTGGTATTGGCATTTATAAAGACCAATAAATGAATATTTAAAAAAATAAAATAAAAATGGACGAAAAACCATGTTATAAGTGTTGGCGTTGCATAGTTTGTCCACTAGAGGGCGGTCTACAGCGTCCCTGTTGGCCACACTATATTTTTGATGTTATGTTGTCTATTTTTAAACTGCATTATCATATGATTTTAGTGAGGACTCAAAAATAACTACAAATAACTCATGTTAGGGAAATCTGTTTATGTTTTGCTTCTGGATTTTTGGATCCGGCCGATATATCGGATTTATCACCAAATATTTGTATCGATATCAGCCTTAAAAATCCTTTATCGGTCGGGCTCTATAGTGAAGTGTGTGCCCGTGTTTTCAGGGAATCCCGCTGCTTCGGAGCGGACACCCTGCATCCATCACTCTGTCACAAGCTCAGATCTCCTGCCTGCTCGCGAACGCATTTTTCTGCACTTTCCCTCATCGCAACACCGCACATCCCAACGCAGAGTACCACAACTACCCCTCCATTAACTTCACCAGGTCAGGAAACATCCGTCCCCAACTGTTGCACATCTGATTATGTGTTGTTTGTGTTTAAAAGCCCTTCTAGGGACAGGAATTGGAAATTAGCAATAGTTATAAATGCTGTGATGGAGATTTCTTTGCACAAATGCATCCATCCGTATTCAAATAAACATGAAATTAAAATGATTTTAACAAAGATAATTACATTCTGCGTGCTGCCTGTATGTTAACGCTTCATTCTCTTTCTGCACGCAGTCTGTTGGGACAGTGGTCACAGCGGAAGAAAGAGAAGCTGAGGGCCATCATGTATTACTTCCACGTGGTTACAGACGAGAGTGAGTTGATGCTAAACCTCCTCTTCCTCCTGTTTGTGAGACATGTCGGTGAAGATCTGTGACGGTTGTTGATCTCTTTGCAGAGACTCAACCAAAAGGACTGGTGACATTTGAGAGGCGCTGCCTCAAAGACCAGCCCGTGTCCGAATGGAGAAAGTAAGTAATAGTAATATTTATTCATAGAGACTTCTTAAAACACAAGCTTCCCACAAGACGTACAATTTAAATCAAGAAGTAATAAAATGTGTTTAAAATGGAGCTGTCAGTTCAACAGCTGTCAGTTGTTAACGGCGGTCACTAAAACCCATTTTAACGGCGTCAATTTTCTTATCGCAATATTAACGTCTTTTTTGGCCTAGCATACTTTGTAGTTTTTTTTTCACATGCTGTTGCAACAACTAGTAACGTTAGAAAAACTACAACACCCACCGGATCTAGCTAGACCGGAAACACAACAACGGGCACGCCGCACACACACGCCGCGAGCCGGCCAAAGAGTAGTAACGTTAGGTTTTGAGTGGATGGCGAGCGCGAGACGCCGAAATGGACGCCGATAAGATTCTGGATGGAAAGTTCACTTTTTAAAAGACCAAAGTAATCTGTGTGTCTGTGTGTTTTGTCGTTGTGAACTGAGCGATATAGATATATATATGTGTGTGTGTTATATATTTTTATATATTACACAGTTATATATACTGTACATAGCTCAGTTTTTCAGTTTTATATATATATATATATTATATTCTATATTATACAGTTATATACACTTTATATAGCTCAGTTTTTTATATATATATTATTATATATTATACAGTTATATATACTGTATATAGCTCAGTTTTATATATATAAACACACACAAAAGAAATAAATAAAAACATTTGCATAAAGCGAGCCAATCCACTTTTTCATTTGATTAAAATGAGAAAAAAATAATGGGACAAAAAGAAATCAAAGGACATTTTTCAGGAAACTAAGATTTAAAGAATGCAACGATACATAAAGGATCATAGACTTTAGTGGAAGCAGCCAGCAAGCCATTTGCGGGATCAATACACATTTCCAGGGTAACAGCGAGCTCCACCAATCAGAGATGTCGTTGCTATGCTTAGGATTTTGACTAGTGTAGTGCCTTTCTGTGACATTGCAAATAAAACGTGTTTTTCTGACTGATTCCTCTGTATCAAAAACACACTAATGTAAATCACTTCTGATTCTGTTGTTCTTGTGGTAGCTGTAAGGAGAAGCTGCAGAAACTGCACGTCACAACACACGGAACCATCGAGACCGAAGGCACAGGGCTGCTCCAGGTGGGAATTAGTCTAAATTGTTGTAGTTTTATTTAAATTTCAAATTTACCCGTTTTCCTATATCAATATGAATCTTTTTAATTCCCCAAAATAACATGATTGATTCCACACAACGCTCTTTGGCAAGTACACATCTCTACTTTCATTAATTTTGGGGCGTCTTATTCAATTTTATAGCATTTGGAGAAACAAATTGAAGTGTTTTTGAAATAGTATTGAGAGTAAAAGTTGACATATTCCAGTCTGTGATTATCATCAACATCCATTCCTTTAATTTTAGTCTCAATAATTCCTAATTTCTGCTTTTCTAACTCAAACATTAGGTATAATTTCCTATAAATAACCATAAAACTAAAGTCAATAAGTTAGTTTTACGTAGTGTTAAACATAGAAAAAAGTGACAAACATTGAAGAAAAGTGTTAAAAAAAGACAGGAAGACAACACAAGGGTTAACCTTTATTTAACCAGGTAGGCCGTTGAGAACAACATGCAGGACAACACACAGTTTCACATTCAATACAATACAATAGGCTACTGTGTGCAGACTGAGTAAGCATTACAAAGCCGGTGCAAAATGAGGAGTAAGTAAGATGGACATGCGAAAGTGAAATGGTAATAACACGATATACTGTACATGGATAGACAGTCTGTGACACTGCTGAGATGTAGTGATGGGCAAGTGGCATATTGTGGTCTGGATTGTGGTATAGGTCATTAAAACACAGTTATCAGAATAGACAGTCTATGTAAATGCTGAATGTAGTGAAGAGTCAATATACAGTTCGTGCAAATAGTGGTCTAGGTAGTGATGTAGATCAGGAATAACACGATATGCATGAATAGACAGACTATATGAATGCTGAAATGTAGTATAGAGTCAGTGGAGTACAAAAATTATGTGACAACAAAGGTGGGAGGAATGACAGTTGAGCAAACGGATGAGTGGTGTAAAAGAACGTAAACAGAAGTCAATAGCAGTGCAGGTGAAGATGTGCATCTGTGCAAAAAATGCAATGGGGCGTGAGAGACATAATGGAGTGCGATAATGCAGCAAGGGGGGTGAAAACAGAGCATGAATGATTGAGAACAGTTAGCAAGTACAGTGATCGGACAGCAGCTCAGACAGACGTACTTTGAAGGCAGTTAGTGAGATAAGGGTTTGAGTTTCAGGTTTTTTTTTTAAGTGCATTGAAGTGCATTAAATCCTTGACGTTCAACTTCCGGGATTGCATGAATTTTAAATTCAGTGGATTTCTATGACTATGACATATGTGGACTATGGTTAACTGGTCCTCAGATCTCTGCAGGGTAAATCCAGACAGCTAGCTAGACTAGCTAGCTAGACTATAGCTAGACCCTCCTTCAGTGAGCTTTGAAGGAGGGTCTGGCAAAGCGAGACTAAGTAGGAACTGACTCAAAGCAACGACGATCCCCAGCTGTTTCACTCCAGAACTTGTTTTATTTGTGATGGTTTGTGCCACATGTCAAAGTAAGACACTAGACCCCAAAATTGCTCCCCAGATGCTGAGTATATTAAAGCTCTCCACCCATCCTAACACTATCATTGGGTTAAACTGCTAAAATAGAATTTTACTACATTTTAGTGTGTGTGTGTATGTGTGTGTGTGTGTGTGTGTGTGTGTGTCAGGTGGATTTTGCCTGCAGCTCTATAGGTGGAGGTGTTCTGGGCTCTGGTCTGGTGCAGGAGGAGATCCTGTTCCTCATGAATCCAGAGCTGATCGTGTCCCGCCTCTTCACTGAGAGACTCGCAGACAACGAGTGTCTGATTGTTACGGGTACAGTAGCAAAGAAAGGATTAGCGGATTAATGGGAGGGGTGTCACCATTTCAATTATAAATTGAGCTTTTATAATCGAAATCGATAGTATTTCAACTCTGTCACAGACACAGTTGATGTTAACTTACTGGCTGGTATCATGTAGCTAAATATACAGTTGATGTTAGCTTACTGGCTGGTATCATGTAGCTAAATATACAGTTGATGTTAGCTTACTGGCTGGTAGCATGTAGCTAAATATACAGTTGATGTTAGCTTACTGGCTGGTATCATGTAGCTAAATATACAGTTGATGTTAGCTTACTGGCTGGTAGCATGTAGCTAAATATACAGTTGATGTTAGCTTACTGGCTGGTATCATGTAGCTAAATATACAGTTGATGTTAGCTTACTGGCTGGTATCATGTAGCTAAATATACAGTTGATGTTAGCTTACTGGCTGGTATCATGTAGCTAAATATACAGTTGATGTTAGCTTACTGGCTGGTATCATGTAGCTAAATATACAGTTGATGTTAGCTTACTGGCTGGTATCATGTAGCTAAATATACAGTTGATGTTAGCTTACTGGCTGGTAGCATGTAGCTAAATATACAGTTGATGTTAGCTTACTGGCTGGTATCATGTAGCTAAATATACAGTTGATGTTAGCTTACTGGCTGGTAGCATGTAGCTAAATATACAGTTGATGTTAGCTTACTGGCTGGTATCATGTAGCTAAATATACAGTTGATGTTAGCTTACTGGCTGGTATCATGTAGCTAAATATACAGTTGATGTTAGCTTACTGGCTGGTATCATGTAGCTAAATATACAGTTGATGTTAGCTTACCGGCTGGTAGCCTGTAGCTAAAGACACAGTTTATGTTAGCTTACTGGCTGGTAGCATGTAGCTAAATATAGAGTTGACGTTAGCTTACCGGCTGGTAGCATGCAGCTAAAGACACAGGGTTAGCTTAGCGCTAGCATGCAGCTAAAGACACAGGGTTAGCTTAGCGCTAGCATGCAGCTTAAGACACAGGGTTAGCTTAGCCTTAGCATGCAGCTAAAGACACGGGGTTAGCTTAGCAGTAGCCTTCAGCTGCTCTTCTCCCAACTCCATGGCAACTGCAGAACCAACAGCGAAGGAAAAGCACGTGAGCGCCGACGGGACTCCACGGATCATTCATGTGCACCTTGTTAAACTAATGGTGCATTCAATTGCACCTTGTAAACTCTGAGAAACTCAACCTGTTGTTGCAAAGTACCCATCTGCCATCGAGTGGCTCTGATTGTGGCATTGCCGTCTCCAATTTAAAAAAATCAAAAGTCAGATCCAATCATGACACCCAAAATTGATGGATTAGTTATTGTTAATTTACTCAAATAAATCAATATTATTTTTGATAATCACCTAAAATGTGAGCATTTAACTAAATAACTTTGGGTTCTGGTCCTCAGGCTGCCAGCAGTTCAGCTGTTACTCTGGTTACGGGGAGACCTTTGAGTGGGCGGGCCCTTACGAAGACCACCTCAACAGGTATGAGCGCTTCTGGTTATGTCTCTTATCGTTTGCATTGGTTTTTCTCACATTTTGGGTCTTCACAGAGACGAGTGGGGTCGGCTGAAGAGGCAGATCTTAGCCATCGACGCTGTGAACTACAAACACAGACGGGATCAGTACAGTATGATCCGCATCACACGGGAACTCAACAAGGTCAGGTTTAGCTTTGTGTGCATTGTTATTATTTTGTGTCGTTATTTTAACATATAATGTGACAATAGATACTAACATAATTTATAATACAGAGAATGAACTTTGCTGAGTGTATGTGGTAATAAAGTCGGGGAGAGCCGGGACAGTGGAAACACTTTTTAATTAAACGTAATTTACAAAGCGATCGAATCGCACTGAAAGCTAATATTGTGTCACTATAGCAACCTACACGTGTCATCTGTCAAATACAGTTGGATTTTCAGCTTTGAACAAAACCGTTCAGGAGTTATTACAGCGGGCGTGCGTAATGTTTCATCTGTTTCTCCTGGACGGGACGAATGAAACATACAGTTTAATCCATATAAACTTCCCACAACTTTAATATTTTACTACATATCATGGATGGTACTTCCAAAAGGTGTTATTTTAGATAGACTGTTGCAGGGCTAAACGTCTCTGTGAATGTCCGTTACTCAAACCTTTTTGGACTCGGTTTTGTCTAGGACTCTAACCTTTTTGGACTCGGTCTTGACTCTGACTCGAACCTCTTTGGACTCGGTCTTGTCTAGGACTCTAAGCTTTTTGGACTCGGTCTTGACTAGGACTCTAACTTTTTGGACTCGGTCTTGACTAGGACTCTAACCTTTTTGGACTCGGTCTTGACTAGGACTCTAACCTTTTTGGACTCGGTCTTGACTAGGACTCTAACCTTTTTGGACTCGGTCTTGTCTAGGACTCTAACCTTTTTGGACTCGGTCTTGACTAGGACTCTAACCTTTTTGGACTCGGTCTTGACTAGGACTCTAACCTTTTTGGACTCGGTCTTGACTAGGACTCTAACCTTTTGGACTCGGTCTTGTCTAGGACTCTAACCTTTTGGACTCGGTCTTGACTAGGACTCTAACCTTTTTGGACTCGGTCTTGTCTAGGACTCTAACCTTTTTGGACTCGGTCTTGTCTAGGACTCGAACCCTTTTAGACTCTCTCTTGACTCGGACTCAAACCTCTTTGGACTCGGTCTTGACTTGGACTCAACTAGTCCTGGTCTTGGACTTGTCTTGGACTCAACTAAGGTGGTCTTGACTACAGCCCTGTTTAGTGGCATATTTACTTATTTATTAATCCACGTGTTACTCCGGTGAGTATTGGCAGCAGGCCTGCGTTCTATGGTTTTCATATTTACGGGATTTGTTTGTGTCCTTGAAGGCATACTGCGGATTTAAGGCTGATGGGCCCAATGAGCCCGACATCGCCACGGGCAAGTGGGGCTGTGGAGCTTTCAACGGAGACCCACACCTCAAAGGTACTTATCTTAACTGTCCATCAATCGATCCGTTCATTAAAGTGACTTTATGTAACTTTTTAATGTTTCTGCCATTTTTCATCCAGCGGTCTTAAACGACCTGTAACAGCAAATGAGACGAACGCTATTATTAGTACTGTGGCCGTTAAAAACACGTTGAACTCGCAGCACTAATTAAAGGACATTCAAATGTAAAAAGTAGAACAAAAACACAAAAAGAACATCCAACGACAACAACAAGCTGCAGTTTACAGATACAGAATTATAGACGCGGTGATAACAGATTAAGGGATTAGTGGGTTATTAGTACGGTGGCCGACAGGGGCCAACGCACTGCCCCCTAATGAAAACACACGCAAATAGACACCTTCATTGATATGACAACACATGCGCAGCATTTAGCAAAGCGCTAAAGCTGTTCCTCTTAGCCCTCCCCGAGGCCTGGAGGACTTCCGTTGTGTAATCTGGATGCAGCGGTTTTAATGTTGCATTTGTTTTTAGGGATTGCGTGCTTTTCTTTTTGCATCGTTTTTTGTATTTGCAGCACGTTTGCTAAATGCTGCGCATGCGTTTTATGAAGGTGTGTTCTTAATTTGCTTGTGTTTTGTCTATTTGTCAGTCCCTCCAGAAAAACGCGATTATGCGATCGCAAAATTCAATGCATAATCAGCCAAAGTCCGCATATTTATGCCGCATTTTTTTCAAATACGCCACACTGTTGCCGATTTCCGCGCAAAATAACGCGGGGCTTGCATGATTTCATAATCCCCGCATTTTAGTTTAAAAAAAATCTCTGTTATATCTCAGCAGAAAGTTAAAACATGTTGCGTTTACTTCACACAAGAGCAGCTATTTCCCCTGTTGCCATGGGAACGTTATGAAGTGACATAGTTACGCTAAAGACAAACAAACAAACAAACACAGTCTCTTTTTCATCAAACCGCAGTTGATTATTATTACTTGATTATGCAATGAAATTGCATAAAATTGCATAAATATCCCGCGTATTCCATCGCATTTTTTACAAAAACGTGCCGCATAATCAAGGATTTTTGTAAAAATCCCCAAAAAATTGTGCATTTTTGCGGAAGGACAGATTTGCGTGTGTTTTATTAGGTTGCAGTGTGTTTGCACCTGTCAGCCACCGTATCTCAGGGCTGCAAAGATTTCTCCAGATTTCTCCAACTAGTTTGACTGATTAATCAGTTTGAGGCATTTATTTTTCATTAAAAAAGTCAAAACCTCTCTGATGTCAGCTTGTTACGAGTCAATATCTTCTAGTTTCTTCTCTCTGGGACAGAACACTGAATATCTTTGAGTTGTGGACAAAACGAGACGTTTCAAGAAGAAGAGTCCCGGTGAATAAGATCCGAAGGACATTACGAAGGACACTTACATCTTCCTCATCTTACATCTTTACTCTTCCTCCTCGTTCAGCGGTGATCCAGCTGATGGCGGCGGCGAAGGCGAAGCGAGGCCTGGCCTTCTTCACCTTCGACGATGAGGAGCTGAAGCAGGGCCTGCAGCAGACGCACCACCTGCTGCTCACACAGGGAACTACAGTCGGTGAGAGATTTCACAACATTCACACTGTTCGAATTAACAAATTGTTGGGAAAAAAAAATGTATTTGCGATTTCTTTTGCCAGATACTGCGATTACGATTTGCGATTTCTTTTTTAGCTACGTATTACACCTTCTTACGATCCTGGTAAAGTAAGAAAATAGTAAATATAAATGAAAAATCCACAGTATAAACAAACAGTATAGCATACATCAGCTGGCAAACATTTTTTCAAGTATTTTTAATTACTGTTTCTCTCATAAAGTGTTACCTGATGTATGGAAACAATCTTGCATTATACCAGTACCCAAAAACAAAGCCTTTGAGTGTATGAATGATCTAAGACCAGTAGCTTTAACCTCCATAGCTATGAAGGTATGTGAGAAAATCATGTTAAATAGTCTGAAGCCTCATGTGGATCAGTATCTTGACCCCTGCCAGTTTGCTTATCAGGAAGGGAGAGGGGCAGAGGATGCTATCGTCTGTAAATTGGACAGTGTCTATGCTCACCTGGATGCAGGGGGACGGTGTGTGAGAATTTTATACTATGATTTTAGCTCAGCGTTCAATACGATACAACCACACATCCTCGTAAATAAGCTTTTAATGATGAAGGTTCCAGGTGTTTTTATCTTGTTCATTTTAAATTTTTTAGAAAACAGGTCTCAATTTGTTAAGTTAAACACCAAAGTTAAGTCAGATAATATTATGTCAAACACAGGGTCACCTCAGGGAACTGTTTTATCACCTTTTCTTTTACCATTTACACGGCAGACTACCGCCCACAGCAAGCTAGCTGTCAGGTTGTTAAATTTGCTGATGACACAGCGCTCATTGGGTTGATCAAAAATGATGATTATAGTTACTATCAAAATGAGATAAAAGCCTTTGTTGATTACTGTGATACGCACTTCCTGGAACTCAACGTTAAGAAAACTAAAGAATTAGTTATAGATTACAGGAGAAATAAGATCCCAGCTGAGGCAGTGGAAATCAAAGGTGTAGAAATAGAAAGAGTGAACACATATAAGTATTTGGGCGTTGTCTTTAACGACAGGCTAACATGGTCTGATCATGTTGACTCACTGATGAAAAAATTAAGTCCACGGGTCTACTGTATGAGGAAGCTGCAGTTATTTAATGTAAACACGGATGTGGTGAGAATGTTTTTTATGTCAGTCATATGTAGTGTTTTGAGTTACTGTGTGGTGGGGTGGGGGGGAAATGCTGGGGTAACTGAGAAGGCCAGAATTGATAGAGTGATTAAAAGGGCTGGGAAAATGGTGGGGAGTTAAATACAGTGGATCAGGTATATGACAATCATCTGGTAAAAATGGCAGAGAAAATAACGAGAGACCCGGGTCACCCTCTTCATGGTAATCTGACTGGTAGGGTTATAGAGCGTAGTGGTAGACTAAGACCTCCTGTGACACAAACTAAGCGGTATGCTCTCTCTTTTGTACCTCAGGCTATTAGACAGCACAACAAGCACTTTAAACGTACATTTTTATAAGTTTTTATTTATTTTTTAAATTGTATTTATGTATAATATTGTAGTGTATTTGTGGTAATGTATTTGTTCTCTAGTTTTTGTAGGGGGGGATGGTGAGTGTGAGCACTGTAATTTCCATTTTTATGGATGAAATAAACTTGACTTGACTTGACTTGACTTGACTACATATAATAATGGAAAGAGGAATGAAAAAGTGACTATGTGTAATTTTTTAATGTTTCTGAAGCTCAGTCATTTATCATATAATCTTATTTTTTAATGATTGTTTTGGGCATTTTTAGGCCTTTATTTGAAAGGACAGACATGAAAGGTGGGGGGGGGAGAGAAGAGAATGACATGCAGGAAAGGGCCACAGGCTGGAGTCGAACCCAGGCCCGCTGCGTCAAGGAATAACCCTCTATATATGGGCGCCCGCTCTACCAACCGAGCTACCCGGGCGATCTTAAATGACCTGTAACAGCAAACGAGACTAACAGTGAAAAGAACGCTATTATTATAAAGTTTTTAGTAAACCCAGAATGATTTGCGGCAGGTAGACGACGCTACAGTCACACTGACGGGTCACACCGTAACTGTAACACCGGGTAAGCCTGTGTTATGTTAGCGTATCCGGCCAGGTAAAGGGCAGCAGGAGATTCCTTTATATAAGCCTAATTGTATTTCAGTGTTATTTTAGAAGTTATCTGCTGATAGTGGGACAGGACCATCACAGAAAAGAAGGAAATTAAATACAGAAGAACAACTAAAAGCTAAAAAGGGCGTTAACGTGAGTCAATTAGTCGGGCTTTAACAGATGGAGACAATTACGGGATTGTAAATGATTGAAATCGTCCCCCAATTGGCCCTCAGGTATGTGATACGTCTATTTCATTCATGAAATATCTTCAGATTGCGAGATGTGGTTGGACGTCAGTAGCCGACATTAAATGATGCCTCTCAATGCTTTGGCTGGCGACGCAGTGACAGTGATGCTCGGTTTGTCTCACGAGACATCCTAAGTAGGCTCAGTTACCGTCGGCAACACTGGAAATGCAACGATGCATCTGGAACTTTATTCTCTGGTTTAAAAGTGTTTTTGTTCTCCTTCTCAGGGAAGCTGTTCGGACTCCTGGAGGACTTCTGCGTTGTTCAGCAGGCGCCCAGCGGGTCCCATGTGGATCTGTTTGGCTTCCTCGAGACCACCATGACATGTTCCCGGAGTCAGCTGTGAGGACGGGTTCACGGCTGCTTCAGAATTTGCACTAAAATCTAACCCAGATGTTTTTATAACAGAAATGAAGAAGCTACTTAATCATCTTTACTTTTTTTTTGTAACTTTAGCAAAAAAAAAAACCTCTAAATCATCACGTATGAAGCACTAGAAGTGTGTGGCAGCGTCTGTATCTGAGACTCTGCCCTCGGCCCGGATTTTCTTCTCATTTTGGCGTCCGTAAAGAGCCTTTTGGGCCCCAAGTGGATGTGTAACCCCCAGCCCATAAGCGTGCAGCCCACTGCCATCCCCAAAACCTCCGTGAAACAATCAGAAAATAGCGTTATATTCCTGTGATACACGGCGTACCAGCTCCCCCTTTACAAACACCAACAGAAAATGCTGCTAATTAAACTTTTAATTTGATAGCGTAGCGATGGGATGCATCCGTCCTGATTTGGCACGCTTTGGGGACATTATGTCTTTTCTAAGAATGGTTTTCTGTGTTTGATTTGCGGAGGTTTTGGTATCCTCAGTTAATATTTTTTATATAATATCGTTTCAGTTAAGTGCTCTTAGTTCAGTTGTATGTTTGCAGACTTGAACGCAGGTCTTTATTGATGAAGTAAAGGTCTTTTTGTTGCACCATCTCATTCTCCTGATAACCATGTATTCAACCTAGGCGTCAGAAAAGCCCCGACAGCAAACCGCTGATTTAAAGTTCAGCGCTGATGCGTCAGAGAAAACAATTCATCAAAGAGGAAACCTGGCAGAAACACTAGAGATTGAACGTTTGCCAGGAAATGTGGGCAGAGAGAAATATATGACATGCAACTAGTTGCAAATCATATGTATATGTTCTCTTTTGAATGTTGTGGTTGTGTTTTTGCCCTCTGCTGTAAATCTAATTTCCCCTCGAGGGCCAATAAAGATCTGAAGAGAACTTTGTCGTTTATCTGTGCCGGGCGGAGCTTCTGGAGCTGAAGGTTCGAGTCCCGTGTGAAACGCTCGACTACGTGACGGCCAACTAGTGTCGCGGTGAGGAGCTGGGACTGGAAGACATCGCCTAGCAACGTGCAGGTAAACGGGGTGTGGCCTCCAGCAGAGTGGGCGGGGCTTATCCAAGTTTACTGAACCGGCACAAGACTCAAACTACAAATACAGACACGAAACTACAAATAAAGACACAAAACTACAAAGACATGAAACTACAAATAAAGCCACATGAAACTACAAATAAAGACATGAAACTACAAATAAAGCCACATGAAACTACAAATAAAGACTCAAAACTGCAAATAAAGACATGAAACTACAAAGACACAAAACTACAAAGACATGAAACTACAAATAAAGCCACATGAAACTACAAATAAAGACACTAAATTACAAATAAAGACACTAAACTACAAATAAAGCCACATGAAACTACAAATAAAGCCACATGAAACTACAAATAAAGACATGAAACTACAAATAAAGCCACATGAAACTACAAATAAAGACATGAAACTACAAATAAAACACTGTACACACGCCTCCCTGGAGGTTGTTTCAACATTGGTGGGGGGGGGGGGCATTATCACCGATCATCCCAAATATTTATATATATTATATTATAATATATATATTTAATATTATATTTGGGCTTCAAACACTTCATTTCCAGAATTATGGGGATGCATCATTGGTGCAAATCTCTATTTAATTTAAGTAAAAGAAAAGTATTTTTGTTCTGTGTTCACATTCAAAACATGAATCATTTACATCTCAACAACAAATCTATTAGATCTCACGCCTTTCATATTGATTTTCTTTTTTACTTTGATAACCATGCATCTGACTCGGTTCTGCAATTTCAAAAGCTGAAAAAAATGTTTTTCATGGCCACAAATTCAGATCTAAACATGCTCAAAAAGGTTGAAGGAGCAAAGAAAAATAGATTCATTATGCTCCAATTAAGAAAATAATTACTTATTCCCTCCCATTTTCGTAATTGCCCTAACTCAGCAATACCTTGAGAAACAAAATACTATTTTTGGCAATAACGCAAGAATTCAGACAGTAATTATGTCAATAATTCACACAAATGTCTAATAGGATCAAATGATGACATCATATATCCAAAAGGTCAACTTCACTGGGACATCATGTTCTTTTCTACTTCCTCTTCCGGCCGTTATTCTCTTGAATAACCACGGTTGCAGACAGATGATAGCCTATTTTTTTGATTTATGATTATGTCTATTTTGTTTTAGACGCGTGCAACAGATGTCCAAATGTCCAAATGTCCAGGGGGTTTCAATACAAAGACAATGGATATGTTAGTGTTCCTGATCCACAGATTACAGCCACGTTATCTCTTATTAATCTATTTTCCTCTCGAGTGTAAAACCTTCTAATTAAACAGTGAACTACTGCTCCACAGTGGCGGAAGGATCAAAACAAACACAAAAATCATTGCCTCTCACAACTTTATTCAAATAAATACATCCTTCAAGTCTAATGGCGTTTTTCCACTGCATGGTATCTACTCGACTCGCCTCGCCTTTTTTGGTTTTCCATTACGAAAAAAGGTCCCTGGGACCTGCTACCAGGTACTTTTTTTAGTACTACCTCAGTCGAGGTTCCAAGCGAGCTGAGGCGATACCAAAAGGTGACGTGAAACCTGCAGACTGCTGATTGGTCGGAGGACCGTCACTTATGACTGCAGACTGCTGGTTGGTCGGAGGACCGTCACTTATGACTGCAGACTGCTGGTTGGTCGGAGGACCGTCACTTATGACTGCAGACTGCTGGTTGGTCGGAGGACCGTCACTTATGACTGCAGACTGCTGGTTGGTCGGAGGACTTATGAGGCGTTACTCAATCTGCAATGGAAAACGGACGCAGAGTGCGTCGAGTCGAGGCGAGTCAAGCTGTTACCATCAGTGGAAAAACGCCATAAGTCTTAGTCCAGAGAGTCTGGCCTCTCCGTTGAGAAGTGTTGGATCTGGATCTACGTAACCAATCGCTAGCGTTGGGTCGTGATGTCGGCTTAGCATCGCTAGCGTTAGCCTTAGCTAACTCCTTCACCGCTAACTTAGCGAGCTGGAAAATCAACCTGTTCCCGAGCCCCGTGGAGGGGGGGGAGGGCCACGACATCACGGCCCCCCCGACACAACTCAGCCAAGATTGATCCGGCTCGGGCTTTAACTTCGGATGGATGTTCGGCAGCGTCGCCACGACAACCCGAACAGCTTCGCTCGCGTCTTCCTCCGCCGCCATTAGTACGGAACTACAACTGGAACTAGCGCCCGACCTCAACGTCATCGCTCTCAGCCGCGCCCGCCCGCCGTTCACCGATTGGACCGGTGAAGAAGAAGAAAACCAAGAATGTACCGCAAACTGAAACTGTCCATTTGATCCATGTGTTTTTATTTATTTATTTAAATATTTTCTGTTTGTTTCTGTTATTGTTATTTATTTTTAAGTTGATTTCTATCACCTCTTTTGGCTTAATGCTTTTTTTAATCCAAACTGTCATCACTATGGGATACAGGTTAAGATGTCAATAGTAATGCAGACTACAGTGTTGACGGAGGTGTTCAAAAACTCAATAAATTACTAATTACAAAGACTATAACGCAGACTAGTGACGGCCAAATGAAGCTTCGTGAACCAGTGTCTTTATTTTCCGAGCCCACCAGATGGCGCCCTCGGTCTTCAGAGAAAGGCCTGAGGCGTTGCACTTCAGTGTATTCTCAGCCCTTCGTTGAACAGAGCGCCATCTAGTGGGCCTCATGTTGTCCTCATGTTGTCCTCATGTTGTCCTCATGTTGTCTTCATGTTGCCCTCATGTTGCCTTCATGTTGTCCTCATGTTGTCCTCATGTTGCCCTCATGTTGTCCCCATGTTGCCCTCATGTTGTCTTCATGTTGTCTTCATGTTGTCTTCATGTTGTCCTCATGTTGTCCTCATGTTGTCTTCATGTTGCCCTCATGTTGTCCTCATGTTGTCCTCATGTTGTCCTCATGTTGCCCTCATGTTGCCTTCATGTTGTCTTCATGTTGCCCTCATGTTGCCTTCATGTTGTCCTCATGTTGCCCTCATGTTGCCCTCATGTTGTCTTCATGTTGTCTTCATGTTGTCTTCATGTTGTCCTCATGTTGTCCTCATGTTGTCTTCATGTTGCCCTCATGTTGTCCTCATGTTGTCCTCATGTTGTCCTCATGTTGCCCTCATGTTGCCTTCATGTTGTCCTCATGTTGCCCTCATGTTGTCTTCATGTTGTCCTCATGTTGTCTTCATGTTGTCCTCATGTTGCCCTCATGTTGCCTTCATGTTGTCCTCATGTTGTCTTCATGTTGTCCTCATGTTGTCCTCATGTTGCCCTCATGTTGTCTTCATGTTGTCCTCATGTTGCCCTCATGTTGTCTTCATGTTGTCCTCATGTTGTCTTCATGTTGCCCTCATGTTGTCTTCATGTTGTCCTCATGTTGTCTTCATGTTGCCCTCATGTTGCCTTCATGTTGTCCTCATGTTGTCTTCATGTTGTCCTCATGTTGTCCTCATGTTGTCTTCGTGTTGTCTTCAGCGTATACCCGGGTTTCAGATGTCCTCCCTCCACAAAATGCAATGTTTTTCAATTAAAAACACATTTTGGATCTTTGTTGTTATTACAATGGCTGTAAAACGTTGGAAAACTAGAGCAGATCATAAGAGTATTTTTTTGTGATCACATTTTTATTTATTTTTATATATTTAAGGAACAATGGGGTTTTTAGATGTCCTCCCTCGACAAAATGCAATGTTTTTCAATTAAAAACACATCACATCATTTTGGACCTTTGTTGTTATTATTGACTTTATTGTCTAAAGACACTGGTTCACGAAGCTTCATTCGGCCGTCGCCACCGCAAACCCAGACGGAGTACTGAAGGAAGATGAAAACTGGGCGGAGGTACGTAGGAGGGCGGAGCGAGGCGGAGGGATCTCCTCACAGCTCTACAGAAGTCTCTTCCATTGCAGATTTCTGTGTTGTTTCTTATTTAGTACTATTCATCATTCCCATATCTCACTTATTTATCATTTACTCATCATTCCCATTCTCATCTCATTTATTTGTTATTTATTCATCATTCTCATTTCCTATTTCAGAACTGTTCAAATGTTCATATTATAATAACATAATACTATTTATCCCAGTACCCTTTGCACTATGTTCCACATTTAAATAATTGTACTGAACTCTTCATTGCACTCATGCCTCTATATTGTTCTGTTTCTGTTAGAGTATGTGTATATATTAGTGTGTATATATTAGTGTGTATATATTAGTGTGTATATATTGTTTGTTTTGAATGTGTAAGCCCAGTGTGAGCAACTATGCTCCAAAAGAAAATTCCTCGTATGTGTCTTCATACCTGGTCAATAAAGCTGATTCTGATTCTGATAAAAAATGTAATTTTCAGTTGTCCGTTATATTTGGCGCGCACCGATACGTTTCCAGCGATGAGGCAGGACGGCGAAGTGGGAATCACGGAGGGGGAAATAAATACAGACGAGCTGAAGCAGAGTATCTGGAAAGAAAAAAGAAGAAAGGTTAGAAGAAGTGTTTGTTAGATTTATGTGAAGCGCCCCTCTGTACGCTGCAGATAAACAACCCTGCGCCATTTTAAAGTCACTGATGAACCCTCTGGGTCTGGTCCTCTTCCCCTGAAAAGGACTTTACGCAAGACACATGCATTGATGTTTCACAGTTAATATGTGGGAGGCTAACGGTGCGTTCAGGTGCTCCTCAGATAGTCCGAGTTATCGAGATCTCAAGTAGTTCTTACCACTTCAACTCTCATGTCAAAACATTGATTTTAGTCTTTGCCAGACCTTCCTCCACAGAGCTACAAAAAAGGGTCTGGCTAGTCCACAGCATTCTGGGATGGGAGAGAAACGGGCTCTGGTTTGTCGGCATTTCTTTAAACCAATCACAATCATCTTGGGTGGTGCTAAGAGCCGGACGGAGCCACGGCGCCGCTGCAAAACAGCCTCAGGAAGGAAGTTGTTTTGGTGGAACATGTGTACGTTCAAAAGTAGTTTTAGTCAACAGAAACTCCGACTGGACAGATAGTCTAGCTAGCTGTCTGGATTTACCCTGCAGAGACCTGAGGACCAGGTAACCAGAGTCCTCAGATTGGACAGATAGTCTAGCTAGCTGTCTGGATTTACCCTGCAGAGACCTGAGGACCAGGTAACTATAGTCCTCCGATTGGACTGATAGTCTAGCTAGCTGTCTGGATTTACCCTGCAGAGACCTGAGGACCAGGTAACCAGAGTCCTCCGATTGGACAGATAGTCTAGCTAGCTGTCTGGATTTACCCTGCAGAGACCTGAGGACCAGGTAACCATAGTCCTCAGACTGGACAGATAGTCTAGCTAGCTGTCTGGATTTACCCTGCAGACCTGAGGACCAGGTAACCATAGTCCTCAGAAATTAGCTGAATTAAAAATTCCAACACAAAGAAAGAGGTAATAAATGGAAAATACATGCAACCCCGGAATCTGAACATCAGCGATTCAATGCACTTTAATGCAAAAACTGAAACACCAACACACAGACAGAGGACGGGGACAGACATCCGGGGGAGTATCTAAGGGCAACAAACCGAACGTGGAACGTTGTGGACTGTTACCATGACTGTTACCATGACAAACAAAATACAATAAAATAAAAAAGGTTTGCATGAAGTGGTGCATCCCTTTGGCGGACCTGATAATATTCCCATGATGAATAAAAGCGTTCTTCTGGTACCTGGCCGATCAGTTTCTTACCTAATAACCTAAGTTTTACTGTATTTCTTGCATTTTACTGTATTTCTTGCAAAAACTGATGCTGGAATTTCAGTTTCCTTGCGGGAGTCATCCCAAAAGGATTAATAAAGAGAAGTCTAAGTCTAATGAAAACATTACATTTTCCCACCATGTTGATGACACAAATGACGTCAAGTCAGCAAGTCGGGCACCAAAATCTTGTCCCGGGTTTTCTGAGCTGAGC
This sequence comes from Percina caprodes, assembly GCA_013375575.1. NCBI lineage: Eukaryota > Metazoa > Chordata > Actinopteri > Perciformes > Percidae > Percina > Percina caprodes. The sequence continues at coordinate 878,213 of JABXJD010000098.1, forward strand.
AGGCGTTCACGTACGTTTTTCAACTGGGAAACTCCTTTTGCGCGACACCATATAAAAGCAACGTAAATCAAAAACATTACATAAAGGCGCTTGAAAATACCCCTCCAAACATCCAGCTCATCATTTCAAATTATCCCCAATTTAGGATTTTTTCCACCAGGGTCGCTGGCTCGCATGTGGTTGCTGTTGCACTGAAGTTGTGAAGCATTGCTGTTTGACATTTAGGGGAATGAGAGAGTTTTAGATGAGAATATTGATGTCTGTGTGCTACATATGCAGCTGGTTAGCCTAGCTTAGCATAAAGACTGGAAACCAGAGTATGCAGCTAGCCTGGTAACTGTCAAAAATGTATAAAAACGGCACATTTAAAGCTTCTACAAGTCTCTGCACACCACCCGGGCACGAACATATCCAGGCACAAACCCCCCTTGTTTGGTTGGACTTTGGTTTGTGTTGTGTTAACCAAATCAGAATTTAACATAAGCTTTTATTTTGAGTTGGTTTTGCCGGCCCCCGTAGACAACAGCCTTAAACAAGCACCGCATCGTGTCGCAAGTGAAGTTTCAAGTCAAAATCAGTCAAACGGGAAGCAACAGTTTTCCTCCAAGCCATTTTCAGGACCACTCAGTCCTGCAGCAGCCAGACCCCCTTTAAAAAACCTCATTTTACTGCAGCAGAGTCTGACGGTCTGCCACGCCCGGTCCTGGTTCTGCTGAGCCTCCCTTCCCCCTCCTGCAGCCTGGTGTCTGTGTTGGGCTCCCAGGAAGTGAGTCCTGTAGCCACAGACGTACCCTGCAGCCCCGGGACCGTTATCAGAGGGGAGCGGCGGTGAAGTTCTCCCTCCAGAGCTCCGGCTGCTGGGGGTTTCACACAAAAGTCGACTACTTGTTGAACATCAAAACTTCTAATTGACACACGCAGCTTGTTATTTTCTTTGGTTTTTACCATGGTGCAGTTATGAAGTAGTGGCAATCATTCATAACTAGTTAAAACACCTCGTAGGAGCATTAATAACCAGTTAAAACACCTCGTAGGGGCATTAATAACCAGTTAAAACACCTCGTAGGGGCATTAATAACCAGTTAAAACACCTCGTAGGGGCATTAATAACCAGTTAAAACACCTCGTAGGGGCATTAATAACCAGTTAAAACACCTCGTAGGGGCATTAATAACCAGTTAAAACACCTCGTAGGGGCATTAATAACCAGTTAAAACACCTCGTAGGGGCATTAATAACCAGTTAATAACACCTCGTAGGGGCATTAATAACCAATTAAAACACCTCGTAGGGGCATTAATAACCAGTTAATAACACCTCGTAGGGGCATTAATAACCAATTAAAACACCTCGTAGGGGCATTAATAACCAGTTAAAACACCTCGTAGGGGCATTAATAACCAGTTAAAACACCTCGTAGGGGCATTAATAACCAGTTAAAACACCTCGTAGGGGCATTAATAACCAGTTAAAACACCTCGTAGGGGCATTAATAACCAGTTAAAACACCTCGTAGGGGCATTAATAACCAGTTAAAACACCTCGTAGGGGCATTAATAACCAGTTAATAACACCTCGTAGGGGCATTAATAACCAATTAAAACACCTCGTAGGGGCATTAATAACCAGTTAAAACACCTCGTAGGGGCATTAATAACCAGTTAATAACACCTCGTAGGGGCATTAATAACCAGTTAAAACACCTCGTAGGGGCATTAATAAGTTAAAACACCTTGTAGGGGCATTAATAACCAGTTAAAACACCTCGTAGGGGCATTAATAACCAGTTAAAACACCTCGTAGGGGCATTAATAAGTTAAAACACCTTGTAGGGGCATTAATAACCAGTTAAAACACCTCGTAGGGGCATTAATAACCAGTTAATAACACCTCATAGGGGCATTAATAACCAGTTAAAACACCTCGTAGGGGCATTAATAATAGTAATCTGTTCCTCTTTCTTTTCTTCTTTAGACTCAGGGGGTACTTGGCGTAAAGAAACAATTTAAAAGGCCGACATTATTGATAAAAGTTTGAGAACCACTGTATTAACTATTAAAGTATTTTGGTAGATTCTGCACATGCAGAGCAGGTACAAAATGATTATGTGCTTAACCAAATGGAATAAATGAAGATAAAACTTGTTTTCTTACAAATTAACTTTGTATAAATTCATACATTCAATGCAGGTTAACTGAACATCATTCGTCTATAAAAGTGTCACTGAACACGAGGTATCCATGGTAACAAGTATAGGTCTGATATGTAAATATAGTGAGGAAACAAAATCACATCAATGCAGAGTGTTTGACTCAAAGGTGAAGCCGGTGTTTCTGTGGAGGGTGGAGGGGGACGGTGGGGGGTGGGGTGGGATGGGGGTGGGGGGCTGACAGGGTGGAGCTGTTAAACTTTTCCTGCAAACGCTTCCAGATCGAACGCTGCGTCCAGTAAACGCTGCAGCTCCGTCAGGTGAGTCAGCTTGTTCCCTGTAGCTGGAGCTGCTGCCGGGTCACGTCCAGCATACCTGCAGACACACACGCACACACACGCACGCACGCACGCACACACACACACACACACAGACACGCACACAGACACAGACACGCACACAGACACACACACACAGACACACAGACACACACACAGACACGCACACACACGCACGCACGCACGCACACACACACACACACACACACACACACACACAGACACGCACACAGACACGCACACACAGACACACACACACACACAGACACGCACGCACGCACACACAAAGACAGAGACACACACACACACAGAGAGACACACACACACACACACACACAGAGAGACACACACAGAGAGACAGACAGACAAATAGACACACACACACACACACACACACAGACAGACAGACACGCACACACACACACAGACAGACACGCACACACACACAGACAGACAGACGCGCGCACACACACACACACACACACACACACACACACACACACACACACACACACACACAGAGACACACACACAGAGAGACACACAGACACACACACACACACACACACACACACACACACACACACACACACACACACACACACACACACACACACACACAGAGAGACACACACACACACACACACACACACACAGAGAGACACACACACACACACACACACACACACAGAGACACACACACACATATATAAATAAATAAATAAATAAGCAACATGATACAGTCACACTGGAGGCACTTCCAGTTCCGGTAGGCAGAACTCACCAGACGGGGCGGGTCCGGTTGATGGTGGTGCGGATGCGGGGCTTGACGTAGTCGTAGTAACCCTGGTTCTTGTGCTCTTCCTGACACCACACCAGGTCAGCGTTTGGATAACGCTCAGTCTCCGCTTTCACCAGATCAAACGGGAAGGGTGAGAGCTGAAAAAATAGACCAAAAAAATCTGACGTTAAGAATACTTTTATTGGGGTCGTAATCATGCTTGCAGTTATTATTATTAATAATAATAATAATAATAATAATAATACATTTTATTTATAAGTGCCTTTCTCTGCACTCAAGGATACCGTACAGTGATACATAAGACATTTGAAAACAGCAAAAAATAAGAGTTCAACCCCAACAACAGAAAGAAGCAGAGCAATTGTTAAGTGGAATAGGCAGTTTTAAACAGATGTGTTTTGAGTTGCAATTTGAAATGGGGAAATTAATCAATGTTTCTCTTCTCCCCATGGTGGTGAGACGGGAGGAAGTGGATCTGAGGGAGCGGGACGGAGTGGGACGCTGGAGTTGCTATAATTTAGGACACACCTTCAATTTCCATCCACTAAAAGTGCTGTTTTATTTATTATTCTAAGTGTCTGACAACATTACGGAAAGGATCCCTACAGGACACTCTTTGTTGTTTAACATGAAACAGCCCCGAGTTGCTATCGCAAAACCCACCAGACTCCATTTAAATAAACCCTAATTTTATAATAGTAAAACACACTTCATTCAAAGTCAATAGCAACAAAAAATAACTCTCAAAAGCCGTCTTGGTTAATCTTCTCACTGTTCCAACAATCACCACTCTGGTCTAGTTGAAATAAACCCTAAATTTACTCATTTACATGTAGGAATATGCTGGTACTATACACGCTAAAAGTAGTGATTATTTACATGGGGTCTGGTTGGTTTGGTGATGGTGATTTCGGGGCTGTTTCATGTTAAACTAAATGGATCTCACTCTTTAAGAAAAAGGCCTTTGCCTGAAGGGATCCTTTCTATAATGTTGTCAGACACTTGGAATAATAATCTGAGACTTCTCTTTATTAATCCTTTTGGGATGACTCTCGCAAGGAAATTGAAATTCCAGCATCTGTTTTTGCAAGAAATACAGTAAAAGACAGTATAGAGAAAAACAATAACAGTAATAATAATAATAATAATAACAACAACAACAAGGAACATTCGGCTGTAAAAGGACATTAACCATAAATATTATAGTTAAAAGTGGCAGTGCAAGTCTGGGTATGTATGTATGTATGTATGTATGTATGTATGTATGTATGTATGTGTGTATGTATGTATGTATGTGTGTATGTGTGTATGTGTGTATGTGTGTGTGTGTATTATGTGTGTATTGTCAGAGGGAAAAACAGAACTTTTAGTGGACGCTAACCAAAGGTGCACAAATGCCCCTTGTGGATACACTGAGTGTGTATAAAGGCCGCAGCGTTGTAATGTTGTTCCCATTATGTCACAAAAACATAAAAACTGAACCTAAGAAATGCAGAATTTACCCTTTAAGGAGAAAAAACATGTAAGGTCATATTTAAGCTACGTAACAAAGGTAGGTGCCTCCATAGAAACACCTTCTGTTCCACTCTGACGTTACCTGTTCGACACGGACGACGGCTACAGCGCCGTCCATGCCTCTGTTCTTGCGTTCACGGGCGAGTTCATAGTAGATCTTTCCGGTGCAGAAAACGATCCTCTTCACCTTCTCTGGGCTGGCCGCTGCAGGCCCGTCCTCGGGGATTAGACGCATGAAGTGTGTGCCTGCAGGATAACAAACACTAAACTATAAATAACACAACAAGAAACCAGCCAGAATTTCAGAGAAGAAGACGCCTTCTTTGGTATAGAAAACTAAAATAGAAAATAAGCAGTGAAACATTTCACTTTCATTTAATTTTCATTGGGGGGAACGACCTTAAGTCAGACTCAGTGGTGACTTGGGTCGGTCATCGATCGGGTTTGTTCCAATACCGGTGCTAAAACAATACTGTTAAAACGGCGCCGGTGCCTGAACCAATACTTAAAAAAAGGGTAATAGGTGTTTTTACAATAACTTCAAACGCAGCACAAGGCTTAGTAGTTCCAAGTGAACGCACCGTCTGTGTTGCACGCTGCTTAACGTCCCGCTGTTGGAATCCTCTCCAGTGAAATACAGACACCCTTCACACCGTTTAGCTGTCAGCATTTTAACCGTATTTAATCCGGCTGCTAGCTAACGGTAAGCTAACGGTAGGCTGTTGTTGTCTAATGTTACCTGCTGTTAAGTGAAGTGTTAACTAGCGTCACGTGCAGCGATGCTTCTGTTGCCTCTAACATCTGTTTGAGTTGCCGTATTAGCAGCGGGTTTCGGTACCCAACCCAGTGGTGAGTGAAACCGGAAGAGAGGGACAGACACGTGGCTGTGGCTCAGCGGTAGAGTGGTTGCCTGCCAATTGGAAGGTTGGTGGTTCAATCCCTGGCCCTGCAGTCCCATGTCGAAGTGTCACTGAAGACACTGAACCCCGAGTTGCCCCCGATGCTGCGCCATCAGAGTGTGAATATGTGTGCATGTTTATCTGATGAGCAGGTGGCACCTTGTACACAGTGTATGAATGTGTGTGATGGTGAATGTATCCTGTATGATGTAAAAGGGCTTTGAGTAGTCGTTAAGACTAGAAAAGCGCTTTATAAATACAGCACATTTACACAGAGCTGGAGCCAAAGTAGAACACTTTTAATTCATTGACTTTATCGGTTATCAGGCAACTAAAACATAGATACATATTATCTGCCACTGCCAAAAAACGGCCCAATGATCGGTCTATCCCTACTGAAAACTAACTAACTTAAATCAAACCCACAAGTCAAAATTTAAATAAAATAAAAATGATCTCCAAAATTAGAACTATGATAATCTTGGTGCTCACCTGGCAGCATGCGATCAAAGCTGGACTTGGCCTCAGGGTGGCGCAGCAGAGACTTGGGAGTAAACACGATCAGCTAAAGAGATAAAGAAAGAGCTCAGTGACCTTAAACCGCATTATCTCGTGTGTCACGTTTCATCGTGTGTGTGTGTGTGTGTGTGTGTGTCTCTTACAGGCTTCCTGAAGGGCTGCAGGATCTGTCTGCGGAGGACGTGGAAGTAGTTTGCAGGAGTAGAGCAGTTGACAACGATCCAGTTACAGTCGTACAGCTGACGCACCGCAAAGTCCTCTGACAGTTTCTGACCAATTAAAGTTAGAAGCAAGTGAGAATGTACAGAAATTCAATCAGTCAGTCACTCCTGCTATCATTCTTTGTCTTACTTACTTACTGCTATTTACTTACTTCTACAATCACGTACATTTTGGAGCTACACTTTCTATAATGCTTTGGAAGCTGTAAACAGGAAGTGACAGCGTTTCTTTAGACTAGATTAGTTCACATGGAGACAAATTAAAAGCATGGAAAATTATCTATTAGCAGTTCATGTTCACGGATGGACAGACAACTTTCACTGGAATACTTTGATACTGAAGAAAAGTCAAAAACATGATGAGTCTCAAGTTCTGGAGTTAAAATATTTACATATTTCTATCATTTCTAAGCAGATTTATGCAAGTCGCACTGAATCTCAATGTTTTGGTGACCGGGGAGGACTGTATCATTTTGGCATCAGAATACAGACAAGGGGCGTTTCTCAATACCAAGTAAGCAAAGAACGGACTTGTGTTCTTGGGGAGACCGTTCTTGCTGGTTGTACCTGGAAGAATGAACTCGCAAGTTCAGAAGCACACAACACGCTGTTGACAGTTTTTGAGACGAAGCGTTCTTTCCCTTATTGCCCAACACCCTCAGCACAGAGGGCGCTGGTCCTGGTTTCCTCAGTTGTCCCCCGATAAAAACAATTACAACAATACACAGAACAAAACGCCGAATGTAATGAATGAAATACAGAATAACAGCGGTTAATTGTTTTAAATATCTTACAGTTGTGAACCTGGCTTATCTCTGCCATTGTCGCTGCTGCAGGTCTGTCTAAATGGGGGGCAGGGGGGGGCAGGGGGTCTGTGAGCTGACTGACTGACCGGCTCGCGAGAGTCATTCCCGGCTGGCGAGCTTGCTACGCCCGCCGGGGATTGTGGAGCTTTCCAACTCTGAAGGCTTTTTTAATTCACCATCAATTTTCGTTAAACTGCCGATATTCAAAATCTACACAGTTGGTTTCTCGCCTTAAAACGTCTTAAAAATGAAATTATTGATTTTATAATAGACGTAAATTGTGAAAAACTTTCCACTTCTGTTGTATCTGTGTACCGGAAACCATCCGCGCTTTACACCCGAATTGAATTCTGGGATACCGGCCCTGCCAAGTTCACACAAGTTACCATCCGATGTATCCTCGGTAAAATGGGCGTGTCGAGAACACATCCGGGGATTTTAACTGTTCTTGGCGAAATGCTAACTTGTGTATTGGGTCAGTACTTTGGCGACCGAACATGACGTTTCACAAGAACACAACAACACAAGTCCATAGAAGAACACAGATTGAGAAACGCCCAAGATGTTCCTTTTAGGTGTTTTATCAGTAGTTGCGCGCGCGCACGCACGCGCACACGCACACACACACACATACACACACTTCTAAGAACTTAGAAAAAAGTACAGCAACACTATCTTATATTATCTATATATAAACTGCGCAGTCTTTCGACGCCAGCGCTCTCTTCTAAACTTTTCCGAAACTGAAACTTAAGCAGTCGTCTTCAGCGAGCAGCAGAGCGCAGCGCCGCTCCTGATTGGCTGATTCTCAAGCAGCCAGTGTTACCTGCCTGAAGAGGTCATCCTTCATTACACTCAATCTGTACTCAAGCAAAATAAGAAGTGATAAGGAGAGGTAACGGGGGACACTCACAGGGTAAACATCAGGATCATCATTGCACATCTGTAGAAACCTTTCAGGGCGGGCGGACGAGTGCTCTGGACCCTGAGGGAGGAGATAAGATTTCAAAAACACATCAAAAGGTTGGCACATTGGTTACATATTTCTAACGAAGTCTCCTGTGGGATGGTTCCTACCATTCCTTCCATGCCGTGAGGAAGCAGCAACACAATGCCGTTCTGTCTCACCCACTTGGCCTGGCCCGAGCTGATGAACTGGTCGATGATGCACTGAGCTGTGTTATGAAAGTCTCCGAACTGGGCCTCCCACAGCACCAGCGCGTTGGGGCTGGCCATGGCGAAGCCTAACTCAAAACCTGCACACAGATAAACAGTGATGGCCAAATTAAATACTTTCCGACATTTTCAGAGTTCAGTTCTCCAACTTATCTTCTCAAGTAGATAAAAGGTAACATCCACACGACTAGGTTTTCATTTTTATGTGGCGTTTTGAGACAAAAACGATCTCCGTGTACACAAGAGGTTTTAAGGTCCAGTAGCAGAACTAATCTCCGTCCATATTAACACGTCGGAAAACGTCTCGGGTTACGTATGTAACCCTTGTTCCCCGAGATAGGGGAACGAGACACTGCGTCGGTTACGACACTAAAGGCGTTCCCATAGTGTCGTAACCGACGCAGTTCGAGTTCCCCTCGAAGGGGAACGTCTCGGGTTACATATGTAACCCTTGTTCCCCGAGATAGGGGAACGTCTCGGGTTACGTATGTAACCCTTGTTCCCCGAGATAGGGGAACGTCTCGGGTTACGTATGTAACCCTTGTTCCCCGAGATAGGGGAACGAGACACTGCGTCGGTTACGACACTATGGGAACGCCTTTAGTGTCGTAACTGACGCAGTTCGAGTTCCCCTCGAAGGGGAACCCACATCACATGACCATTGACACACACTGGGCATGTGCGTGCCGATGTAAACAGGAAGCAGATTTTGTGATTGACATTACTCTACAGTTACTACAGTTTATAATCATGGATGTAGAAGTTAGACCTAATTTATACTTTTTTATCAATTCCACAGTGGGGAAATTATAATTTACACTCTGTTTGTTCGAAATCCCTACACACAGGTGTCACACACACGCACACACACACACATACACACACACACACACACGCACACACACACACGCACACACACACACACACACACACACACAAAAATGCAAATATCGGCCCGATATACCGTCTGCCACGTTCGCCAATAGTTTTTCACCCGGCAGGCGTCCACAGGCAGCTCTGTGTTGCTGGAGTCGCTGCAGTTCACAAGCAGACCGTGCACTGCCCCCCCCCCCCACCACCACTAGCACCACAGCAGTCTTAAATTACAAATCAAGCTTCATTTCTTTATTTATTTCAATTGCTACTTTTCAGGTTTATTGTTTTCTTAAATTATTTAAATGTGTTGACAAAGGCATTTAGTGATGACCTGATTTTATCCGTCTTATAATATGTCAGCAAGCAATGCATCACTAAGGCTGAGTTGAAGTTGATGTTGCCCAGGTAACCATATGCAGTGCACCCGTCCATCCATATGATGCACGTTGCACGCATCATTTGGGTCATATGATAGTAAGATGAGTGCAGAAGTGACACTGATCTGTGTTTTTGTTAATTATTTTTAAAGAAATGGCAGATCAGATTCCCAAAGCAAAGCCAGTGTGGCAGGATTTACATTTTTATGATGTAAATTGAGGGAGCAAACGCAGTATCGGCTCCAAATATCGGCACAAAATCAGCAGCCCGTATCGGCTAAGGCTGATGGGGGGGAAACAAAAACGGTATCGGCACTAAAAAAATCCATAGGGGTCAACCCCACACACCCACACCCACACCCACACACACCCACACCCACACCCACAAGAGGGCTGCCAGTGCAGGACCAGCGCCCTGATCAGTTTTGGGGTACGGTGCCCTGCTCAAAAGCACCTTGGCAGTGCTCCAGCTACCAGTCCACACTCTGTAGTTTGGTCCGTACGGGGACTTGAACCAGCGACCCTCTGGTTCTCAACCCAACTAAACCCTAAAGACTGAGCTACTGCCACCCCAAAGTTGACAATAACTATTCTGTAGAAAGAACAACAATGTTCAAAACACTTTAGTTTTAAAACCATAACTTAGCTGTGTGGATGTAGCCTAAATGTCTGCATGGCTCTCTGAAGTGAACCTTAATCACAGTTCCAACACATTTAAAACTACTGACGGGATGTGTGTGTATGCTCCTCACCCAGTACTCCGTACGGGGTTTGTGTGTATGCTACCCACCCAGTACTCCGTACGGGGTTTGCGTGTATGCTACCCACCCAGTACTCCGTACGGGGTTTGCGTGTATGCTACTCACCCAGTACTCCGTACGGGGTTTGCGTGTATGCTACCCACCCAGTACTCCGTACGGGGTTTGCGTGTATGCTACCCACCCAGTACTCCGTACGGGGTTTGCGTGTATGCTACCCACCCAGTACTCCGTACGGGGTTTGTGTGTATGCTCCTCACCCAGTACTCCGTACGGGGTTTGCGTGTATGCTACCCACCCAGTACTCCGTACGGGGTTTGTGTGTATGCTACCCACCCAGTACTCCGTACGGGGTTTGCGTGTATGCTACCCACCCAGTACTCCGTACGGGGTTTGTGTGTATGCTACCCACCCAGTACTCCGTACGGGGTTTGTGTGTATGCTACTCACCCAGTACTCCGTACTCCGACAGAGAGCTGTTGCAGACTGTGTAAGGAGCTTGATCAGGCGAGACGTAGTTCATTGGGATGCAGATCCTCTTATCAACGTTCTGGTCGTGAAGAACATGGTGGCGATGGCTGTGAAGCGAATCAGAGAAAAACTTAAATTACATTTAGGGGTTGTCACGACTTAGTTTTTAAATAATACAAATTGAAATGAGATTTCGATTTCAACTACTGAACTCAGAAGCAGGATCAGAGGGGACTCCCCCAGAATCTTTTCTCTCTCCACCCCTACCTACTTGTGCTCGTTAACCGGTAGCCTGGCCGGGTCAGAGATGACGGATAAACAACAGAACAGGAAAATCCTCCTACTTCCCTGAAGTCTGCCATGGTAGGTACATCATGTGGGCTCTGACAGAACTTTATGGTGCACCTCGTTAAACTAATGGTGCATTCAACTGTGCCTCTGTGCCTAATCTCGGAGAAAAACTTAAATTGTTGTTGAAAAGAACCCTCCTGCCCAAGGTTACTGTACATGGGGCCAGCGGTAAATATCAGTCAGTTGCCCGATCGACACAGTGCTTGAAAAAGTAAACGACTGAACAATTACTACATCTGTGTCTATCTTTATGCATGCTTGTTTACATCACAGATGAAATCGCAATAAGTCCTAAAACAACATACAAGTTACAACGCAAAAGAGAGATGTACAGAGATGTGAAATCACCCACTGGGGTATTATTAGAAGAAAAAAAAGAGAAATTAAGTAGAGTGGTAAAAATAAAAAGAGCATTATTCTGTCTCTATTTCCTGAGACAAAGTGCATTAAGTATGTCAGTCTTGTCTTTCTGTTTTTCTGGTTTAGGCATGAAGGTGACCTCTCCTACTATCACTATTTTCCCCACGACTAGTTGCACGACTTCCCAAAACTCTCTTCTTTCTATATTTCTATTTCTAGGAAGCTGTGGCTAATGATCCAATGAATGTCAGTAGATGATTAAAATGTCTTGACATTATGTGACTTTATTCTGCCCGGTATCCACCTTAAAAAACCCAACCCGGGCGCCCAAGTAGTTAATTTGGTAGAGCGGACGCCCATATATAGAGGTTTGCACCTCAACGCAGCGAGCCCGGGTTAGACTCCGACCTGTGGCCCTTTGCTGCATGTCATTCTCCCTCTCTCTCCCCTCATGTTTTTAGCTGTCCTGTCAAATAACGGCATAAAAATGGCATAAAAATAATCTTAAAAAATCCCAAAACAATAATTTAAGTAGAGGAAGAGACTCCCTGCATATAATGCAAGAGCCATAAGAAACACCTCCTATACATCTACATCTTTATGGAAGGTGTTCCTCCATTCAGCTGCTACTTTCTTTCTCTCCAAAAACCAGAGAGAGAAATAAAACCAGTGACTTCCCTTTTTGTGTATGCATTACCTGAATGTGCCCCTCTCCACATCCTGTCCACTAAGGCGTACGTGGATCCCTTCTTTGAGCAGAGAGCCGAAGGCCATATATTCCCCGAGAGCCCAGTCGCACAATCGTTGATTCACCATATTTGCACGGCCCTTTAGGATCCGACTCAAACCTGAAACATGAACACACAGAATCAAAATACACATTTAAAAGAGACTGGCAGCACTCTAAGAGGGTTGAAATCATAGACTGTGTATAAAGATGGACGACACGTCTCCATTTCCTCCCCGCTGTACAAAAGTGAAGCCAAAACATCCTGGATACCGGCGTTGCCAGCTTGTAATTTCGGAGTCTGCGCAGCAGTGATCGGATGGTGGACCTCCGGTATCAAAGTCCCGCCTATGCACCCGCCCGAAACCAATCGCAAATCAATCATGACGTTTTTATAGCATCGATTAACTAATTAAAACCAAATTTATCAGAAAAATGAACACTTGAACAAACATCAGCGAGATCGGAACTACGTGAAATGACAATGATCATCTTTGGGAATAAATGTATTTGACGTGTACCTTTATGTTTTGGCTTTACTTATAGCGGCTGTGCATTAGTCCCTGGTTGAAACAAGAGGAGGAGAGCGGACAGTACCTCCGTGTATTGTGAAGTCTTCCTCTGGGACGGAGGCAGCAATGTTTCCAATATGGTTGAGCTCTTCTTCACTGATGCCGGTGGAAGGGCAGTTCATACTTTTGGGCTGTCCCTCCTTTGTGAAAAAATCTACAGACAGACAAACAAAGACATCACAGACCAGTCCACTGCAGTTTTAACATAACATTCATTAAACGGGAAAAAAAAATACAAGACTCGTTACCGGGCCATGGTGAGTCTAGCCAGTGTTTGATGTGAAGGATCTTCTCATCTTTGGAGCGAGTGTAAGCATCCTCGCAGATTTTGTCGTACCTCGCAACTTCCTCCTGAAAGAGATGGATGTCAGTTTACTGAAAGCTTCACAGTGCGTGTGTATAGTTGCTTATTACTTCTCCACAAGCCTGTACAGGTTGCCCAATGTATGCACTTCCTCCAGAGAGTGAAAGGGTTTGACAGCTTTGAGTTGTGTTAACTTCCAGAACAGGAAGAAGGTGTTTGCCTCCAACAGTGGATCTGATTCATTTCTCCCTTATAGTTCACAGTATTTACTGCTTCAAACTGGCTTGTCGTCAGCGTACAATACGTCATTCTCTTCTCTTGTAACCCTTGTGCATAAGTATGGACATTTTAGGGTTTTTAATCAATTTAGCTCCTATAATAAGTCCATAATAATCTGTGCATCCAAAATACAGACACTCTGACAAAAACGTTTCCACTAAAACCCACAATCTTTGATCCCATGTTACTTCTATGGGGCAAAAACATGCTGTTTTTGCAGTTTCTATTCAGGGCATTGCTGCTGTTTTATATAGCACTGCAGTGTTTGATGAAGGACGTTTCTGTCCTGTAAGGACATCAGAGTAACTATTTTTATTTTATTTTATTTATTTTTTTAAAAAGGGACACACAAGGGTTTAGATCCTCACACAAAAATTGCAAATATATATGCAGAAATCTATATTTTGAGCCTGAAAGGCCTTAATTATTCTGTCTTGTTCCTGCTGCTTTCACAAAATGTTTTTCATTTGCACCAAACTCTCTCAAAAGCAGGCTTGCAAGCTTGTTTGCATGTTTTTTGTGCGTCAAACTACTCTGTCACCGTTTCATTCAGATAGTAGAGAAGCTTTGTTATGTCTCAAAGAGCAGAGATGTCGGTCAGTGATGTCTTTCTGCTCGCTTACAATGAGGTTTCATTTCATTTCATGATGTTTTTTCCCTCTGTGTACAAACAGCACATTGAGATTGTGAATGGTCTCAAGGTAAATTTGACACAGAGGCTATTTTGAATATAGTGAATTTAACAGTTTAAAACTGTCACACTGTGCAAGACAACCTCCTTGTCTAGTACAAAATTTTGCTCATATTTTAGAAGTTGGATCACAATGGATTGACCTACAGCAGTGCATGTTGCTTTACCTCATAGGCTTGTGTTGTGACGACTCCCTCCGCAATTAATTTTCCAGCAAACTGCTGCAGGACCCCTTTCTGCTTCTTGATCTGCTTGTACATCAGCGGCTGCGTGAACATCGGCTCATCCATCTCGTTGTGCCCGTTACGTCTGTAACACACCTGAATGTGAGGAGGCAAGAGTTTAGGCATACTTTTCTTATAACACATTTCTCTTGTGCACACAATCAAGTGACCATTTTCATCATATTATATTTTAAGGTGCAGGTATATCTGACTGCTTGTCAGACGTAACAGCTTCATAAACCCCTCCCTCCACACCTTTCCAATATCAGAATTAGAGGGGGGCTGTGTCGGGCAATTTCTTTAACTTTCTGAAACTGAGGATGTGAGATTAACATCCCTTTCATGCTGTGATTGGTCAGCTGTGTGGAGGTAAGAGGAGTCAGGGTTTGAACTTCTCTTTAAAAGTGTTTTTAACACAACTATTTCTGTCACTTGTTATGTCAACAACCGAGTGCAGCACTATGAATGCCTGTCTGAAAGCTATTGTATCCCCATATTAAACCAATATTGCGTCTCTACCAGGCTCTTTGATGACTTTTTGATGATTTTTCTTATGTTTTGATTTGAACTTCGCTGATCTTTCTCCCATAAACCTCCCCTGTCCCTACAGTACCTGCACACGGTTTCTCTGAGTTTAACATTAAGGGTTAAGGCATCAAGGTGACCTCACCTGCTTTCAATCTTTCCCTGAAAGTAGTTACTCGACTTCCCACGCCTATCAGGCCTCTCTTTTCAATTTCTAGGAAGCTGTAGCCAATGATGCAATACATTTCAGAATCAGAATCTGATTTTATTGCAAGGAGTTTGTCTTGGTGTATCAGGTGCAAACAGGAAACAAACATTTAAAAAAAAGGGAACTATCAATAATGCAAGTACTGCTACAGTCAAAAACATAATTACAGAGTAGAAAAAAAGTATGCACAAAGACAGTATAACAAATATGTGCAATGTAATAGTTTTATTTTTATTAATTTTTTGGGGCATTTTAGCCCTTTATTATTATAGAGGACAGCTTAGACTTGAAAGTGGAAAGAGAGGGGGAATGACATGAAAAAAAGGCTGCAGGTCGGAGCAGACCTGCGGCCGCTGCGTCCAGGAGTAAACCTCTATACTGGGCGCCTGCTCTACCAGGTGAGCTACCTGCGCCCCAATGTAATTGTTTTAGAAAGGGAAAAAAGGCTGTACTGTTGTCAGTAGATAAATAAAATGTCTTCATTCTGCCTGGGATCCACCTTAAAAATCCCCAAACCATCATTTGATAAGAGGAAACGCCCTGCATTTGATGTCAGAGCGATGAAGAATAGCTTTTATAAACTTACCAGGTCTACAACTACATCTTTATGGAAGGTGTTCCTCCAGTCGGCTGCTACTTCACACACGTATACCACAGCCTCAGGGTCGTCTGCGTTGACGTGGAAGATGGGAGCGTTGACGACCCGTGCGACATCTGTAGGATAAGCAGATGAACGCGCCATCCTGGGATCTGTGGTGAAACCGATCTGTGTGGATGAGAGTATTAATAATTACTCTATTAACAGCAAAACCAGCAAACTGTACTCTACTTTGTTGTTTCATGCTGTGTATTCAACTGTGTTCAATCAAATCCAAAAATGATGGGGTAAAATGAGAATCTCAGGAGCAGGTCGCGGTTTTATGATTTAGCATGCCTTCACCACTTCAAGAAAACATTTCATGTAGCTCAACAGGTTTTATTTTCAATATATTTAATTGAGGTAAACTCTTTGGACTCAATCAGCTTCAAAATCACTATATGCCGGCCCATGTCACTGTGCAAATGTTGTGTTGTGTTATTTAACCCCCCAATGTAACACAAGTAGACTATAGATTTCACAATTATTGTTTTCGGTCAGATTGTTTGTAGATCTCGACATTTCTGACAGCACTTGAAGGCAGCTTCATTTAACGGAGAAATAGAGAAAGAAAAGAGACGGAGGACCTTGGTCAACTGTTCTACAAACTCCTGGGCAGTTCATTGCTTGTGTTATTTTTCTTTCTTTTTTTTAAAACTTTCTCGTGGCAGCAATAGAGGCAGCGATGTTCCCTGTTTCCTGTACAGGACTATCACACTGCCCTCAAAAACAGGGATAAGTCTGATCGCCAGTTATATGATCGGCCACCGCGGGATGACGTTGGGTTGTGTTTCTCTAAAAGTTGAATTGCTCCCGAATTTTCACTGCTGGCTACTAAACACACTGACCACATTCAAAATGAGTGGAAAGACCTGCTTATTCATCGGGCTGTCTGAAGGCTCCCGCAGTGTGTGAATGCACGCTAAATGCTTATTTATAGTAGTACCGGTATTGGCAGAACCTAAGCTGTAGCCTACGTAAGTGGCCAACGCGGTTGTGAGGATTTATAATTGTGTGCTGATGTGTTTGCGTTGTTCTAGCCTATCTACCTAGTCTACCTCTTTAAGAGAACAGCAGGGCCGGCGTGTGTGTGTGTGTGTGTGTGTGTGTGTGCGTGATTAGGGAGTGTGTGGTAAAGCCAGTAAGAGAGTGCTGGAGATTAGCTTTGCAGCATCACACTTCCCCTTTACTAATTTCTTCGTCTCTGTAAACCGGAAATTAGTAAAGGGGAAATGTGACGCTGCAAAGCCATGTCCAAGCAGACCAATCACAGACGGGTGGTCACATTTCTGGGGAGGTGCTCATTAGGCTACAGAGCAAGGTACAGGGTAGGGTCCCTCTCTCTGCTGTACATCCAGCGTAGATTCATCGCCGAACCATAAATCAGAGCGTACCTGGTTGTTGACCACCACGTGTATGGTGCCATGGGTGGTGTAGGACGGCAGGTCAGACAGGTGGAACGTCTCGTACACGATACCCTGGCCTGCAAATGCAGCATCGCCGTGAATCAGAACGGACATCGCCTGGGGAATCATTCATCAGGTTACAAACTTGTTACGAACAACATCTTTTTCATCCATTTGTTCGTATAAAACTCAGCGTACCCTCTTGCCCTCGGTGTCTCCACAGTAGAACTGCTCAGCTTTGGTCTTTCCCTGCACCACCGGGTCCACTGCTTCCAGGTGGGACGGGTTGGCCATAAGTGACATCGTGATTTCCCGGTCGCTGACCCGGTTCATCCTCTTGTGATACATCCCCAAGTGATATTTCACATCACCAGAACCCTGAGAGCAGAGCATCGGGAAAGAGTTGCTTGTCAGTTAATCATTAAGGTAATTTATCAAGTCAAAATCTCAAACGCTATCCAGCTTTACTCTCTTTTATGATGTTAAAATCAATTATCTTTTGGTTTTTTTGGCCTGTTGGTCACAACAAAGTCAAAACAAGCTATTTTGAAATACAGTTTGACATTATGGAAAATATGCTTATTTGCTTTATTGCCAAGAATTCAATCAGAAGATCGATTCCACTCTCCAGACATAGGGTGTAGGAGCCACGTATTGTATGTTGTTTGTTGATTATTGTGTTGTGCACTGATATTGCAGGTGGTGGGCATTTTCATGGCGGTTTGAGCGGTAGTTGCATGTTTGTTTGCTCCACCTGTGCATCTGGTTTCTTTTGGGCTTTGACAGAGAAGGGGTGAGCACAATTATTTCTACTCACCAGGTAACTTTACAATATAGTAAGTGCAGTACTTAATGTATTTTTTTACGGGTGAAACAAGGAGAAGAATAAAATCATTGCAATACAATCTTGCGCACGTCACAGTGTGCAATTGCATCTCAGTGTTCAGGCCCTCGCGACAGCTGTAATGGACACGTTGGACTGCTTACTGCAGCAATACGGGGTGGTATCAATCTTCTCACGTCACTTACTCTCATCAAATGTCAAGCAAATAAATCACATTCGGCTCTGAGAAACAATTTATAGTCTAGACCAGTGTTACTTATTGCGAGCCTCCTGCGGCTCGCCGAGCTTTAATTTGTGGCAGTAAATAATAAAGTGAGGTGATCATGCGGGTTAATGCAGATATTTCATAAAACCATCCATCAAGCATCTTCATAACCCTACGTCTGTTAATCATTATTAGAAATAATTTATATTAAAAAAATACCCAAAACAGTGGCATTACAAGACAGAAATATAGACTATAAATATATAGACTAAAAAGCTTAAACTTGCTCTGCCCTTCCGTCAACAACGCTGACTCACTGTGGTGCTAGTTTGGGTCTTTCCAGCTCTTAATGCTGAATGTGGTCTCGAATGGTTAGATACTTGATGGGCTTATGTAGAAAAAATTGCATATTGTATGTTCAGGTATGACAGGTTGATAAGCAGACATGCTACTTTAGACTGGATATAACTTTTTGATACTGTGTGGCTCTCCTATTGACTTTTTCTATCATGAAAAAAAATAGTGAAGAACACTGGTCTAGACAAATAATTGACAAATCCTTAAAGTTTCTATGACATGCTGCTTTTGGGATGCTTTTATATAGACCTTAGTTGTGCCCTAATACTGTATCTGAAGTCTCTTTTATATAGACCTTAGTGGTCCTAATAGAATCTAAGTCTCTTTTATATAGACCTTAGTGGTCATTAATACTGTAATCTGAAGACTATAAATATATAGACTTAGTGGTCCCCTTCCGTCTGAACAACGCTGATATAGACTGTGGTGCTAATACTGTATCTGAAGCTCTTAATGACTGAATGTGGTCTCGAATGGTGTATACTGAAGTCTCTTATGTAGACCTTAGTGCATATTGTATGTTCAGGTCTCTTTTGATATAGACAGACATCCTACTTTAGACTGGATATCTTTTTATACTGTGTGGCTCTCCTATTGACTGAAGTTCTTTCATAAAGAATAGTGAAGAACACTGGTCTAGACAAATAATTGACAAATCCTTAAAGTTCCTATGACATGCTGCTTTTGGGATGCTTTTATATAGACCTTAGTGGTCCCTAATACTGTATCTGAAGTCTCTTTTATATAGACCTTAGTGGTCCCTAATACTGTATCTGAAGTCTCTTTTATATAGACCTTAGTGGTCCCTAATACTGTATCTGAAGTCTCTTTTATATAGACCTTAGTGGTCCCCTAATACTGTATCTGAAGTCTCTTTTATATAGACCTTAGTGGTCCCTAATACTGTATCTGAAGTCTCTTTTATATAGACCTTAGTGGTCCCTAATACTGTATCTGAAGTCTCTTTTATATAGACCTTAGTGGTCCCCTAATACTGTATCTGAAGTCTCTTTCTCAGAATTACAGCCACTAGAGCCAGTCCCACAATGAGCTTTCCTTAGTATGTGCCATTTCTGAGTCTGAGTCGGAGGAGGAGAAAGGGGGGGCGAGGTGGAGGCTGGGGGTGTGGCCTTGACCAACTACCATGCTTTGCTTGTTTGCTAGCTATGATGTCTCTCTCTCTATGGGCGGGGCAAATTCTCTGGGTGGGCAAAGCAGAGAAAGGGGAGGTAACCATCTGAGCTTTCATTTTCTCAAAGGCAGAGCAGGATACCCAGGGCTCGGTTTACACCTATCACCATGTCTAGCCACTGGGGGACCATAGGCAGGCTGGGGGGGGACTCATATTAATGTTAAAAAACCTCATAAAATGAAATGTTCATGCCATGGGACCTTTAAAAAGAAATTAACAGGTTAATTGGCAGTGGACTCAATCTCTCTCAGCAGTAAATGTTCAAACCTCGTCAGCAGCCTCTAGTTTAGAGTCAAACTGGCAGAAGATCTGGTCCAGCTCCTTGCGGATCACGTTAGCCAGCACATTCAGCCTCCCTCTGGAGATGGAAAACCACACATTAGGAAGGAACATTCAGGCAAATTCATTCATTGTATAGTATCATGTGAAGAAAGGATTGACTGTCAGCATTGAGTTCATAAGGAGGCATAAATATATAATAGAAAGAACTAGAATACAATACAAAAAGTTTTTTTTTTTTAATAAATAGGTCTTTTTTATGATCAAAAGTCTTATCTTCATAACCTTTATTTTAATTTTCTACACAGTAGAGTTGGGCGGTATCCAAATTTTGATACGGTCAAACCTCCTCCCTATTTTAAACGCGGTATATGGTGTCACCGTGACTAATTAAAAATGATGACGTAAGACGACGTCACCAAACTATTGGCTTGTGCCTCCACTGTTCAGAAACTGAAGACCAAACACCAATACTGAACAGGTCTCTCTCTCTCTCTCTCTCTCTCTTTATATTTAATCCTTGTCTCCTATACCACTGGTTCCCAATCTTGTTCAGCTCAAGACCCAAAAGAGAAACCTGGTGTCTCCCCGGGACCCAAATTTACAAAAATACACCATGAATCATTGTAACATCTACATTTTTAAACTGTGGACAAAAGACGGAACAAACAATGAATTTAATGTATATGAAGTATATTTATTCCATTATAAAAGTAAACAAAAACAGAAAAGGTCTCTATTGTCCTTTCTGTGTCTCCGTCCCCTCCCATCGCTAGAGTCAAAAAGACAGATTCTCATTTTACTCTGCCAATTGGCGACCCAATAAAACGGGTCTGCGACCCATTTTGGGTCCCGACCCTAAGTTTGGGAAACATTGTCCTATACCAATGTTTCCCAAACTTAGGGTCGGGACCCAAAATGGGTCGCAGACCCGTTTTATTGGGTCGCCAATTGGCAGAGTAAAATGAGAATCTGGCTTTTCGACTTTAGGGTACCTGAAAAACAAATACAGAAACAGACTAAATGCTCAGAATGACCTCAGCATGACCTCAGAATGACCTCAGAATGACCTCAGAATGACCTCAGAATGGCACTTTCAAAAACCGAACCTAGAGTAGATCAGCTGGTTGATATCTTCAACCAGACACATACATCTCATTAAATTCAAGTCAGCATTATTAAAAACATGTTGGTGTGGGTCCTGAGGGACGATGGGAGGGGACGGAGACACAGAAAGGACAATAGAGACCTTTTCTGTTTTTGTTTACTTTTATAATGGAATAAATATACTTCATATACATTAAATTCATGGTTTGTTCCGTCTTTTGTCTACAGTTTAAAAATGTAGATGTTACAATGATTCATGGTGTATTTTTGTAAATTTGGGTCCCGGGGAGACACCAAATTTCTCTTTTGGGTCTTGAGCTGAAAAAGATTGGGAACCAGTGTCCTATACAAGTGCATTGCATTTTTATGACGGTATTGAAACTGATACCGTTGCCATTTTTAAGACCTTGCGGTATACCGTATTACTGGCCAACCCTACTACACACCCATCCAAAGTACAAGATTAATAAAAAGCATTAGAGCTAAGCTGACTAACACTTGATTTTGTCGAGTGATCGATAACTTGATTTAATCGATCGGTGCGCGTGGAGTGATCGCAGTCCATTTACTGTCTGTAAAACTGAGTTTCTCCACAAGGAATCATGCATAAGCACCACTAGGAATTTTAGGTTTAGCAAAAATGTGCATTCAGCATGAAAAAGACAAATCAAATAAAGAAATAGAAAGAGTGGGCATACCTAAAAACGTCTGAACTTCATGGATATAGACTACACATTTTCACTTATTGGAAAAGATGTATCAGCATTGTTTACCTGTGGGGCATCCCCATGATCACACTCTCCACTCCACTCTGACTGGACTTGTCTATGATTGTCTTGAGGGCCGGGATGAGCGATTCGCAGCCCTCCAGACCGAACCGTTTCTCCGAAGACCACTTCCTCTGGAGGAACTCCTCAAACCTGTGAACAGACAGGGGTGCTACCTTCACACTGTGGCTCACAACATCTATCCCCTCCCTGTCCCGAGACTCAGAAAAAAACCCTCGCCCTCCAGCTGCTTTGCATGATTTCAAGTTAACTACTGAGGTATGTTGAGGAATGTGGAGAAGAAACAACAGCAGACCTTGTGGATCGGATCATTCTGGCCAAAAGTGTCTTCTTTTCTTCCAGACTGAACTGCATGACTCCCGGTGTCTCAAACTTCTGTCTGATCCACTGGCACTGCTCCATGTCGTTAATGAACATGAACTCTACTCCAATATGTTGACAGTAGGCCATCTAGAAGAGAGAGGGAGAGATGAATCATCAAACAGACTTTTAAGGTCCCATGACATGGTGCTCTTTGGATGCTTTTATATAGACCGTAGTGGTCCCCTAATACTGTATCTGAAGTCTCTTTTATATAGACCTTAGTGGTCCCTAATACTGTATCTGAAGTCTCTTTTATATAGACCTTAGTGGTCCCCTAATACTGTATCTGAAGTCTCTTTTATATAGACCTTAGTGGTCCCCTAATACTGTATCTGAAGTCTCTTTTATATAGGCCTTAGTGGTCCCATAATACTGTATCTGAAGTCTCTTTTATATAGACCTTAGTGGTCCCCTAATACTGTATCTGAAGTCTCTTTTATATAGACCTTAGTGGTCCCTAGTACTGTATCTGAAGTCTCTTTTATATAGACCTTAGTGGTCCCTAATACTGTATCTGAAGTCTCTTTTATATAGACCTTAGTGGCCCCTAATACTGTATCTGAAGTCTCTTTCACAAAATTCAGCCTTGGTGCAGAATTACAGCCACTAGAGCCAGTCCCACAATGAGCCCGCAATGAGTGCTTTAAACCTGCTTTCTATCTGAATTCCTGCAGGGGGAGACTCCCTAAACCTGCTTTCTATCTGACACATGCGGTTGCAAAATGAGGTCTATGAGAAAGTGGCCCACTTCTCACTTCATTTATCACCTCAGTCAACATTTTCATGAGTTTATGGTCTCAATCGCTAGTTTGAAGTCTTCTACAACACAGACTTACCTTCATTTTTTGAATTATGGTCTAGGTTTTTACCCGACTGTGACGATATGTACTGTACTTCCTCTGCACTTTACTGCTTTTTGTACTTCTGGTTAGTCACAAAAATGCATTCTTTCTCATTCTTGTACTCATTAAAGTTGAATCTTTTCTTAATTTTTAAAACAGCAAACTTGGAACTAAGTGTTCGTAATCTTTAAAGTGTTTCTAATGTTTCAGCTTCCCCGGATTTCTGACAGAGTTGTTTGTTGGAACATAAAATAAAAGGACTAAAAATATAAATCTGAAACGGATACAGAGGACCTCAAGCTTGATTTTAGGTGTTCTTAATGTTTCTCACAAGAAATCCGGTGAAGCTACTTTTTGTTTCTGTGCTCCTAAACTGTCCTACTGTGCATTTATTACTCTATACACATATCTACATTACTCTGCTCTGTTATCTCAGTTCTTGTACACAATAAAGTTGAATCTAATTTAATCTCGATTTTAGAACAGCAAACTCGAAATTAACCCTGTGAGCCCTAAGGCCATTTTTACAGTTCATTGTCCGTCTGGATTTATTTTATAAAAAAGCTTGTAAAACATCAACCCTGTTGTCTACAGTCAAGATATGAACATCATTTTTTTCAGGACAAGCTGGGTTATTAGAATATTTGGGTTGCAGTGAGGTCACGTGCATGTTCAAAATGGTTGTAGGACCTTAAAGACAAATAAATAAATAAAACGGAACATGAATCTTCCAGATATGTATTGATATCACACACAGAGCAGTAAAACCTAAACCATTTTACTCTCTAAAACACTTCTCATATGTCTTGGGTGTCACACTGTGAAGAAATAATCATTATAACTTATACAGTTGACAAAATACATACATTTTTTCAAAGAAAGTCAAGGCGCTTTTGCCCTCATGACATTTACTTATGCCAAGAATCAACATAATAATGTAATACTTATTGATATTACACCCACAGCAATGCTACACAAGCAATTGTGTGTCTAAAACAGTTCGCCTATTGGCCTTCCATACAGTCTATTGGCCGTAACCGCTAACTCGTTAGCTTTTAGCCACAATTTTCGGTGAGTTTCTATGTGTTATGGTTGTTAAATGACTGAACTATGAATCAGAGGTGCTGTTTAGGCTCGGTTTCAGAGGGTTAAGGACGTTTCTATTCTGGCTTTTAATTTGGGGTAATTCCACCTTGTCGGCTATCCAGTTGTCCTATTCATTTTATTTTTAATGGCAGTAATCATACATTTTACATGTTATTTTATCCCATTTGGTGAAGGACTTTGGACTGCATCTCTGCATGAAAGGTGCAGTACAAATCAAGTAATCATCAGTGTAGGTTTGTGGATTTATTTGAACAAAGTTGACTAATTTTAAAGTATTTTACCTCCAGACGTCGTATAATCTCTCTGAGAGGCAGAGAGCCCTCGCTGCCGCCGATGAAGGTGGTCGTGGGAAGCCGGAACACCTTGTCCAAGTCGGATTCAACCAGCCCGTAAAAACCTATTGTGAAGACATTAACATGAGGAAAAATCCCAAACGAGCACAGGAATACAAACCAGGTTAAGGTGGGGGAAATGGGTGGTTGGATGGGGGATGACGACACAGTTATACAGAACACGCTGAATGAACGAATCCCTCCGTGCCGCCGCCGGCAACCACGGCCACTCCTGACAATGCTGTGATTCCACGCAGTGTGTCACAGAAGCGTCCTATTAATTGATTAAATCAACTAATAGTTGAATCTAAAAATGTCAGAAAATAAACATCTCAAAATTGCTTTAAACCCCAAAAATATTTCCTTTACGCATAAGACAAAGAAAAGCAGGTAAGTCTCACAATTGAGAAGCTTGAAAAAATTGTACTATGGAAAAAAAATACCTTTGTTTCTCAGCAGAATTACGGAAAAACTACTGGGGCAATTTTTGTGAAATTTACTAGAAGGGTGTAGCACAGGTCAGGAAAGAACCCATTTAATTTTAAAGCAGATCTGATTCACAGAGGGATACATGTATTATTTTTTACTGTCGTTGGCGAGATAATGCATTTGGCCTTGGAGGAGGTCTGCGCTCTCTGCTCAATCAGTTTGTGTGACGGTTCTGTTTGTGGCCTGTTTTTATATAATAAAACTAAGCTTGGGAAAACAGGTCATGCAACAGAATAATTTGTTAGTAATGGACCAGCTTTAAAGAGGTCATTGCTCTGACAGTCTTCTTTGTCTTTGTGAGTTTATGTTAACAAATCTTGGCTGGAATTTGCTAACAATAGGAATTCTTAAATGTCAGCTTGTAACAAACCACACGGTACGTTAGACAAGATGCTGTGATTAGCAGCTGAACGCAAATAACAACCAGGACTGATAAGATGGATATGCTGGTTGAATGCTATGTCTGTATTGTGAGGAGAAACAGTCTGAGACGCTATAGTACAGCTTGTGTTATCAGACGCATGTGATGTCCTGTTTGCACCAAACCGAGATAAGACATTATGGAACAGAAGGAGGGGAGCAGGGTTGAATCTATGTTTGTGTTTCTACATCGCTGTCAGCAAATTAGTGCAGGCTGCTGAGGACAGGGAGTTTAATCAGTCCAATATTACAGAGTCAGCTCTCCGTTACATGAGGGATCTTTAGACTTTCCTCCCCCACTGTGACCCGCCCTGCACATAAAAACACCAAGAACTTGGTTTTCTTTGATGGTTCAATATAAAAGTCGAATGAATAAACGCAGTAATCAAGTACTATCTGCCTGCAATCTAATCAAGGTAACATTTTAATGAAGCAAGCACAGATAACCGTTGATAAGTCCTGTTTGAGCCCTCTGGCTGCTGAGCAAAGGTTAGCAGGAGCCAACAAACACACGTAGGGATGGGTTTTTCCTTGGTTTTAGAGCGCTTAGGTGCAAAATGAGGTTGTTCGCTCATTAACTCAAAACTCAGTGGAGCATCTAGTCACTAAAAGGAGAATAGCTGGTTCCACCTTAAAAAGGTCAGCTCACCTTAAGTTAGTGAACCTGTGGTAAATTTGTTGCTAACTCCATGGCTTATTCATTCTCTTCACTTTAACCAGCAGATAACAAGCAAGACAGGGGAATTTAAGTAAGCCACAGGAATGTGGCTTGGGTTTAGGCGATGTAGCATTTATTCACCGACAGATCAACTGTACACAGACTGCGTTGCGACGCTCACAGCTATAACATTAATGCTAGAGATGTATCGCCTCCGATACTGCTTAAAACGCTGGTATTGGCAAGTACTGGAGTTTATGCACCGATCCAATTCCACGTAATAAAGAAAAGGAATGAAAATCTATGTTAA
Organism: Percina caprodes; assembly: GCA_013375575.1. NCBI lineage: Eukaryota > Metazoa > Chordata > Actinopteri > Perciformes > Percidae > Percina > Percina caprodes. The sequence continues at coordinate 904,697 of JABXJD010000098.1, forward strand.
AGTAGTTCATTTATGTTCTTTTTTCAGTTACAACGGACTGTCAAACTGGATGATAAAAGAAAGTTTTGTGGCGTTCATTGTTTGTGTTTGTTCATGTTTCACAAAGAGTTTAACCTGATTCAGACCAACAAAGATAGAAATCATATCACATCCATCCAGGAATAGTAGTATACAGCTGTTAAAACATAATCAAATATATGAAACACTGGTATCGGATCAGTACTCGGTATCGACCGATACGCAAGTTCAGGTATCAGAATCAGTATCGCTAACTAGTGGGCTGCAGCTGCCGCTGTTTTTGTTTGCTTCGCTGTGTATGCAAACCATTATGAGGCACATGTGCAGAAGCCTACGAGCAGACGCCCGTCCCATGCATCGGCTGGTCCAGATTCTCTTCACGTTGTTTTTATGTTCATACGCTTGGGCGGTGTGCCAAAACACTCACACACTGTGGCTGATTTGGGTAATGGCAGGGACTGGTGTCTGGGTCGTCAGTACCGAAATATCGATAATTTGGGTGCAATGTTCCACCAAAGCAAGTGCCTTCTTAAGACTATTTTGCAGAGCCACCGTCACTGAGTTCTTTTGTGACTGGTTTAAAGAAATGCTTACAACCCAGAACTCTAGCCTGCAGTGTACAAGCCGGAGCTCAATGTGTGTCGTCTGCGTTGGATTTGAACGATACCCGTCCCTCACCGCCTTTCCAAGAACTACCACCCCTGAAGCTCAATACACTTTTCCCCTAAAAAAAGATGAAAACCAACATAGAGAACACCATGAACAACCCAAACACTAGTTAATAGTCTAATCATAAACCACAGGAAACTGGTTTCGATTTGACCTTCACCAGAAACATGGATGTAGGCCACAGGTTAGTTCCCACTGAAAGAGCAAAGAGCAACGTTGAGGTTCTCCTCCTACATCCAATCAGATCAGCAGACGTTCTTTAAAATGGGAGAACTCTGGAGGCATGCAGACACACAAACTGTAGGTTAGGTATCGCACAGAGCTGCTCATTCATTCTTTTTAGGCCGATTTGGACCCCTACATGACCTATTGTCCGATCTCTGTGAACCTCAGCGCCACCAGGACAAAGACCAACTCGGGTAAACTGAACAATTCCACCATTAACTGTGGAAAGATCCTTTAACAGCTCATAACAATGGTCAGCTTTTGAACTCAGAGGCCCAACCTTCTTTTTCATCAGGCACAATGACAGTTTGATGCAGGCAACGCGCACACACACACACACACACACACACACACACACACACACACACACACACACACACACACACACACACACACACACACACACACACACACACACACACACACACACACACACACACACACACACACACACACACACACACACACACACACACACACACACACACACACACACACATCAGGCAACTGAACACCCAACTAAAGTAAGTCAATAAAAACAATAAAGTCGTCAGTTTACTTCCCAAATATTCAACCTTGTAAGTGTAGAAAGTGGTGTGTTAACACCCATAAAGCGTGTTGTCTTATCCTGTTTCCTCAAAAATTAGAAATCATTGTACAGCGTCTGCTGATAAGAAAAACAGAATACACGTGAGCAAGACCAAAAGTGACTTATTATTAGGTCATACATAAAGATAATAATGACTAATAACCTGGTCAAATACATTTCTAAATAAATAAAATGCACCACTTTCTAATACGACATACTTCCCTTTAACACTTTTTACTGTATGCTATGTGCCAAATGGCTTTATTAATGGGTAGGCTATTAAAAGGTTTGTTAATGAATTAGATTTAAGTAATAAGCATAGATGAATAAAAACAGTAACTAGTCTTCTAGCTCTTTGATTCATCTTGATGGCTTCTTAGAAAGTCTAAACCACAGGTCCATTTGTTAATAACTTACTTTTATCTACGAAGCAATCAACTCTGCAGTAACTTTATTAATATTAGTAAATCAACAACAGTCTGTTCTTCTATTAAAATAATCCAGAAAGTCTGCAATTCAATAATTCCTTTAGAACTGGGTGAACAAGGTGACGCCTTTGAGTCGCTGGGACCAAAAGGTATTTTTCTAATTGACAGATCATTCCAAAGATTCCTGGCCCACAATAGATTTTAAATGACCCTACACAAAGGAATCCTACGGTGCAGGTTATATTATCTTAAAGCATTCTGCTGGTAAACATTTAAATCCTTGGCCTCAGTGTGCATTGTGAAGCAGCACTGTTTCCATTATATATACATATACATATATATTGCTCCAACCTAAGTCAAATTCCTCGTATGTGTCTTCATACCTGGCGAATAAAGCTGATTCTGATATATAATATACATTATTATAATTATTGCCGCCACTACTTTTATGAAATATCATAAAGTTGCAATGACACAACTCTGTAGAGCTGTCCGTTCCACTGAACTCAAGCGAACAGCCTCCTTCTCCAATTTGAGAATGAGCAACTCTAACAGTGACGAGACGTCAATCACCTGCAAAGTCATCATGAAAACCAAATAAACCACAGCGCAAGTACATCATTCGGTATTAAATCAGTGGCTACATTAAGTATAACTCTCGCCAAAAAGCACTCTAGGGTCTTTTTGTGAATGTACCCGAGTGAAACTTTCGTTTAAAAGCATATTTAGGACGGAAGTGCCACTTTTAAGATTGACCGTATTTTCATTTTGGGTCAAATGGCCTTTTAAATGGAAGTGCTAATGGCACTTTTATGCTAGCCTCAAAATAACTACTTTTAAACCACTAAGAAGGCTCAACGCAACATGACACTTTGCTCCAAGTTTGCCAGGCAATCAATGTCAGTCAAAGAGTCTCTGAAAGATCTCCGAATGCGAATTAACGGACTCCACAGGAGGAAATGGCATTCTTATGTGAAGCTCTTTTTTAAACTACAAGGTCAATATTGTGTTTCACTAACGACAAAACAACAAATTATCCGTGCATTTATATGGAACTAAGCTTTAGGAGCTTTCCATCTTTACTCTCCTCCCGGGTACATTGCTTCGGAGATTGATTTGTTTTGATTGACAAGATGGACGGCGACCAGAAAAGAGCAGCCATGATGCCCAGAGGGGCCAGCTGAGCCAGCTACATTACATTTCACAAAAAGGCGGAGTAAGGGTGTGTTGATGATAGTAAACAAAAGAAGTGGGAGGCCGATCGTGGAAATCATTCAACATAAATATGCGGGAATTTATGGTTGTGTCACACGGACAAAAAAGGGTAAAAACATCAGAGTAGGAAGAAAAAGGCACTCAATGAAAGGTGGGGGACGGGACAATGTTGTGTGTAAAATTCAAGGACAAAGAAAAGGTGGGACAAACCAAAGAGAGACAGCGTTTCAGGAGGAAAGGGATCCAAAATCAAAACGATAGGAAGGAAAAGGACAGAGAGAGGAAAACATTAGTGAACAGGTTAATATTTCTCACCAACGTTCTGGAAACCAATGGTACACGGTGCATCGTCAAAGTCTACACAGCTGATGTTCATGGGGTCCAACTTGGCGAGGTGATGCCCTCGTACCTGAACACAGGACAACACAGCTCAGTGATTGTGTGAGATGTTTTACCAGGTCAGTCTTTGACTAACTGTTTCTGCAGATTAGGGTCTGTCTGTGCTTTGTTGACTGCTGACCATGTCCTAGAAGATTTCCAACATACAGAATGTCCACTCGTTAGCAGAATCATAGACACGGGTTAAAGAAACTCACAACCCTCGCAACCTACCTCATTTTAGCCTAACTTTATATATATATATATATATATATATAGTACTATAAACAGAATATATATATATATTCTGTTTATAGTACTAGCCATCTGTATATATATTAATAGTACATATTCACCTGTAAACTCTGTAAACCAACAGTATATTATGATCATTGTACATTTCTGTAAAAATTCTATTTATAGTAGTATCCACCTGTATATTATATTCAGTACATATCCAGCTGTATATTATATTCAGTACATATCCACCTGTATATTATATTCAGTACATATCCACCTGTATATTATATTCAGTACATATCCACCTGTATATTATATTCAGTACATATCCACCTGTATATTATATTCAGTACATATCCAGCTGTATATTATATTCAGTACATATCCACCTGTATATTATATTCAGTACATATCCACCTGTATATTATAATCAGTACATATCCAGCTATAAATCTTGTTCACAATACTTGTTATCTATATATTATATTCATAGGATAATCTAGCCATAAAATTCTGTTTATAATAGTATTCATTTCTATATTTATTCAGTACATATCCATGTCCTGCCTTATGGAACCAGTGTATATCCTGCACCTGCTGCTATTGCACTTCTGGTTAGACCTAAACTGAATTTCGTTGCCTTGTACCTGTGTAATGACAATAAAGTTGAATCTAATCTAAAAATGACTTGTTTCACTCTTGGAATTCAGAGGTCTCTAGTGCGCCTGCTCTATGGGACCCATAGTGCAGAAGCAGCGCCGATCATCTTGCTAATATTATACGTGGCAGTGGAACTACATGTGCCACTGAGCAACTCTTATAAAAACAAATGGGGCTGTGCCTTGAACACTGCATGTAGGTTCTTTATACATCCACGAGTGGCCATCTGTACTTAACACAGCTCTAATATGTTTGTAACTGATCAGTACAATGTCTAATAGAGCTGTAAACAAAAGGGTGACGGACACAACAGTTACTCAACTCCAAATCACAGAGATTCAGCTAAAAAGGTAGGGGCGGGAATACCAATGTTTTTAAACATTACCTGTAAGGTGGGGCTGACCTTTAGGGTGTATTGCGGCTGTAAGCAGTCCAAAAGAGAGCTGCCGCGAGGGGCTAAACACTGAGAGAAGCACACGTGTGACGCGCTCGTGATAGTATTGCAATGATTTTATTTTTCTTCTTCTTCCATATGTACAATACACTTAGCACTGCTGTTATCTAATGTAATTGTTAACTGGTGAGTAGAAATAATTGCGTTATACTGCGTGCTGCGTTGTGCGCGGTTCGCTCCCAGCTTCACCCCCTCTCCGTCCAAGCCCAAAGAACCCAGGTGCACAGGTGAAGCAAACAAATATATCACTTCCGCTCAAACCGCCATGAAAACGCCCACCACCTACAACATTAGCGCATAACACAATAATCAATAAATTAGATCATAAACAACATAACGTGGCTCCTACAGGGTGGAACAGTTAATCTTTAATTGCCCTTTTCCTAAATATATCTACAAGAAACACGGGAAACTTATTTCTGCAGAAATAAAACCACTGTTGAATCTTTTTATGTCTTTATTTCTTACACTAAATTATGGAGAGAAGTAAGTCCTCTGTGGTGGTTTTCATCTCTTTTTGGGGAAAAGTGTATTGAGCTCCGGGTATCGTTACTATTTCAACATCGATATTTCTCTCTATCGGTGTCGATAAAATCCTAACAATACCAAACACACACACACACACACACACACGCCTTTCCAAGAACTACCACCCCTGGAGCTCAATACACTTTTTCCTAACCTGAATTTAATAGAATATTTGGGAAATAGGTTAAAAACACCGGCTTGTATGCCTGTTACTTATAATAATGTGTATAAAATTGTGTTCTCCGATAAGTGGAGCCTCACAAATGAGCCATTATTTCATTTCATTGATTCCCACCTCTAAACTGCAGAGACACCACTGTCAGTTTGCCGTTTGATCTTCCTTATCATTTCACTGTTGGATATGTTGTGCTGATACCGCAGGCCTGAAGATAAACACTGTCTTTGCGGTACAGTCTCTGATATGATTTAAGATCATCAGTCATTGACTTATTCTACTACAATATAAGGGGGATAAAAAGCCTTTTCTGTTTGACATAACTATCTCAGGTGTGTTTGTAGTTTACCTGGTATGCTCGAATGAGTGACTGAACTGCTAGATGATCCTCCACCAGTTTCTCCACGTTGGGCTGAGCCCCCACCAGTCCCCGGACCCCGGCCTGTCCCTGAGAAGACCCAATGAGGGGTGAAGGGCTCTGGTAGGCCGCACCAGGCGGAGCCCCAGCGTTAGCGTTACGGAAAAATATATCCCAGGACTGCAGGGAGAAACGGGAGAGAGAATGTGACAAGTTACCCAAGAGAGTGAAATGCATAATAATGCCATGACATGTGAAATCAAGAGTACTTTTGGCTGCGCTGGTGTGTTTAATTGAATGCACCATTAGTTTTTAGGGGTGTGACGAGACGCTTACTCCACGAGACGAGACACATCACGAGATCGGGTTCACGAGAACGAGACGAGACGAGATTTTTTAAAAAGATTTAAAGAAATCCTCGATGAAATATATGAATGGAAAATAGTTTTTTTATTCAACTGAAAAATCACAAAATGCAAAACAATTTAGGTGCATTTTGAAATCAACTATTAATGATGAATGTTATTTAACTTTTTTTTTTACTATTTTAATGAATTATATGCAGTGAAGGACGTGCAAACACTGCAAAATGTTTTGTATAAACTCTACCAACTGGCTTCTGTACAATTTCACAGGAGAAATCTAACTCCTTTCCACAAACCGAACATAAAAAAATAAAAAGTATAAATAAAATAAATGTGTAAATAACAGAAAAATAGGGTTAGGGTTAATGTTGCCACACAAATGATTTAAAAGTGGCAGGGGGATCTTCAATAGTAATTTCACGCTCCATCACGCTGACATCACATCGCCTCACGAGACAACTTTTCACCTCGACGAGAAATCTCGTCACATTTTAATCTCGCGAGATCTCGTGCTTTACCTTTATTGTTTGTTTACATAACTCACTCACGAGGAAAGCACAACGTTGACTTCAATGGAAGCAATTTTGTTTCTCCGTCATCAGGCAGTGGCCATAGACTCTGGAAGAGTAAAGCTGCAGGCTACCGCTAAGCTAATGTTAGCCTGTGTCTTTAGCTGCATGCTACGAGCTACGCTGTCTATTTATGTTTTTCCTGGCGTGGGAAAGTAAGTGGCGATGGAGAGAGAAAAAGATACCGTCAGAATCGCTGATCCTGCTTTTGATTTCAATAGTCAGAATCATAGCTCATTTCGATAAATTTTTGATTTGAAATCTAAATCATGACACCCTTAAGAACTACAATATACATGATGTCATTTACATTTTCAGTGTGTCAAACAGTCTACAGCCATAATAGCAGCTCTGTGAGGAAAAAAGCACAGCAGTACTTTAAGCTAAATGCTGCCATTATGACGTTTCCATCTGAGATATTTCAGTCTGTGGTGGACTGACTGACGGACGGACATTACCATCTCTAAAGCCGTGCCGCTTGTATGGCTAAAAACACACTCACACACTAGTTGACCTTTAATTTAGACACGTTTCTGACCAGAGAGGAGAGTAATTGGATTATTGCTGTGAGAGGCTTTTAAGATCAGCGTAAACACACGGTAAGCTTTCTTACACTTGCCTCTATTTTGGGATACTAGCTTACAGGTAGAGTGTGACGAAACATTTCTTTTCGCAGAGTCACAGTAAGCTTAACTCATTACCAACTGATCATAACGGCATGGTTAGCAGGGGGCGAGGGGGGGGGCGCCGCCGCGCAGCGCTCAGTTTTTCTTGCCTAAACTTAACTGCAATCTCCGCCCCAATGACCAGAAGCTTGTGGGGCTCTGTACCCGCTCACAGTCACCTATTCTCGGGTAACTAAGCAACCAACTACCGCTGACCATGCGGAGGACCGCATCTGTGCCCCCCCAAAAAAACAATAATAGGGGAAACACTGTCCAAGCTAAATTGGTTTTGCCAATGAAATGCCCCCAATCAAAGTTGCTATTGTATACAAATCCAAAATCAAATCCAACCCTTGTGAATATGAATCAAATATATTTCGGAAAAAACACCCGGCCCGATCTTTCTTTTCTTTTTTGGACCCGTTTTACAATGCGGAGGCCTGTTTGTGTCCGAGGGTTTCAGGTTGATCCATTTTATGGTGTTTATAAGTTTAATGATTAATAATCGGAGGCTGTTCTATCTGGCTTACCAAAAGCAAAGTTCTAGATGAGCTTTGTGCCTTTAATAACATAATTAGTTTTCTTTTCAGGCCCCTATAGGAAGCAGGCGAGGAGACATGCAGAGTAACATTCAATGCAAAGGGTTTAGAACTGGACATCCCAGTCAGCAGCTCTGTCAGTAGGGAGTTGGGTCGCTGGTTCAAGTCCCCATACGGACCAAAAGTATGGTAGTGGACTGGTAGCTGGAGAGGTGCCGGTTCACCTCCTGGGCGCTGCCAAGGTCAACTGCTCGGGCGCCTGCCTATGGGCAGCCCCCCCACTCCATTAGTGCATGTATAGGTCCTGAGTATAATTCAGGCCTGTGTGTAATGTGTATAATGATAACAACAGAGTGAAAACATTGTAATTTCCCTTGCAGGATTAATAAAGTATATTATTATTATTATTATTATTATTATTATGATGAATAACTAGATAGGGCTGCAACTAGTCTTGCTTTGCCAGACCCTCCTCCACCGCGGCGCTGCTGGATATAGAATAGGCTGCAACTAACAATTATTTTCATCGTCAATGAATCTGTCAATTATATTCCCAAAAGACCAAGATGACGTCCTCAAATGTCTCGTTTTGTCCACAACTCAAAGATATTCAGTTTACTGTCTCAGAGGAGAGACGAAACTAGAACATATTCACGTTTAACAAGCTGGAAACAGAGAATTTGTTTTACTTTTTTCCATTAAAAACTACTCAAACAGATTAATCAATTATCAAAATAGTCAGCGATTAATTATGCTAGTTGAGAACTAATTGATTTATCTTTGCAGCTCTAATTGTAGGGCCCTGAACCTGCGTTACATATGTGTATAAATTCGCCCCAAAAGACAAATTCACGTTTTCAAATTCACCAAAGATAAGACAGAAGGTGTTCAATACCTTGTGCACATTCCTGGGATTCTCCAGCCATGCAAAGTACATCTCCTCCACATAGTTGGAGCTGGTGCCATTAAGAAAAGGCTCAGCCACCACAGAAGTGTTCAGGAGCCTCGCGGGCTTAAACGTCCTTAATCCCCCTTCGATCGCCAACAGCCTGGGCCGTGATAGGCTCTGGGCTGTCTGTGCAGCCGTTAAAGGCCGAAGCCTGGCAACTGTAGTCCTTAAGCGGTGCATGGCTGCAGATCAGCCACAGCTCCTCTCCTTCAGTCCCGCGCTGGGAGAAAGATATGGCTGCAGTGTCCAGGACAGGGAGACCCTGGATGCTCCTCAGCAGCTGCTCCGTTCTGGTTGAACCGGTGACGCTCGCTTCTCCACAGCTCCTGCAACGTCTCTTCTGCCAATCACCCACTGGATCCTGTTGAGTCTAAATGTAAATATTGTTCATCAGAAACACTTCATAATTGCAATGTATGAGCAATAAGTGAAGAATAAGATTAGGGCTGCACAATATGTACGTCTTTTTATAGTCATCGCAATATCAACTGGCGCTATATACGTATGGCGCCAGTTGATATTTTATTTATATATTATCGCGATAGACTATTAGAGTTTAGTTAAAGGTGCTCTATGTGATGTTGGGTGACCTTACTTCTCGTTGACGTCCGGAATATTTTCAAACAAAACAAGACTAGCTTGCCCCTCCCTCCTCTTCTTCCCGTCCCCTCCCCCTCCCTTCTGTGCACTAACCCCCCCCCAACCCCCACCCCCAAATCCTTCTTGTTGGTTATTGGCTGGAACGCTGGCACACTGTTTGTGTATGCTTCGTGGTGCAGGTGGGCACAGGTTGGTTTTTGTTGCTGTTTGCAGACCCTGGGTTGTCTACAGAGACCACATTTTTTACAGTGTTTTTAGGGGACAGAGAGAGAGAGAGAGAGAGAGAGAGAGAGAGAGAGAGAGAGCAGCTGGCAGATAGTGAGATGTTTGCTGTATGTGTAACAAATGTTGTAGCCAAAAACACGCGTGACATTGTTTAGACCATCTTTAAGTAATATCATTATCGTGATATTCAACAACGTTATCAATTCAATTCAATTTTATTTATAGTATCAATTCATAACAAGAGTTATCTCAAGACACTTTACAGATAGAGTAGGTCTAGACCAGATAGAGCAGGTCTAGACCACACTCTATAATTTACAAGGACCCAACAGTTCTAGTAGTTTCCTCCAGAGCAAGCAACAATGCGACACACATATCACAAATTCATATCGTGCAGCCCTAGTTATGATTATAACTTTTTGTTATTGTAAACAAATACCACCAAAAGGAACACTAGAAATGGTGTAAATAAATACTTTCTGACTTCATGTCTGTGGCTCTCAGCCCAAAAGCACATTGGTTCCCACTAGAGATTTTTTTTTTTAAATGGGTCAGAACTACTTTATTCAATTTCCTTAACAGCTGGGCGTTTTAGTTTTTAGCCAAGTTTAGGAAATTGTGCTTTTTTTGTGGATTATTGTCAGGAATTAGTCCCTGAAAACATATTTTCAAAACATTTTTTAAGAGTGTAGCATGCTAGCTCAGAGTTTGTTGATGTTTCCCGAAGCGAGTTTAGGAACGGCAACACACAGAGAGAACGGAAAGTCAGGTACATCCGACAGGTGTCAGGCAATTATCCCGGAAATGTACTTCCATTGATCCAGACTAGTGGTGGATTCATCCACATTTGCTGCATTAGTGAGTATAATAAACTACAGTGCTTACTGTAATGAAGGAACATGTCACGCGGTGCAACAGTGTGGCTCATTTGTTGAACTTGTTTTAGTTATTTCTAGTAAATAGAGTGATTTTGAAAGACAAAGAAAAGAAACGCTTCTTTCTGGTGGTGGTTGAAAAGTCTTCCAAGGCCCTCTTTGATGCCGGGGTAATCAATCATTAACATAGTGATTGTTGACATATGCAAAACAAATACAGAGAAGAAGTCGTTGGTAAGGAAAAATCGTACAATCCTCTTTAAATGTGTTTAAAAATAAAACCACAAGTAAAGAATGAGAATCTAAGACCTAAAATAGTGCAGAAGTTGAAATATAGGGATACAATACAGGCTAACTTTTTGACAACAATGGGGCTCTATGGCTCAGAAGAATAAGCCTGCTTAGGCTACACAGACTTAAATGTTAATTCTTTTTTAATCTTAATCTTTTAATTGGTTTTGGTCCTTTTTATGTGATTTGCTGACAAAAAAATGTACAGAGTATCACCATCCTTATCCTTTTATGATAAAAATGAAACTCAGTCCTGTAACTGTATCTCAGGTCTAGAACAGTAATAAAACTCTGGATAGTACAGCAGGGACTGGATCCTAACTATAGGCCAGCTAGACCAGTGATTCCCAAAGTGGGGTGCCAGGGGCCCAAAGGGTCTGTGAGGTCGCTCCAGGGGTCCCCAGCTAAAATATTATTACTATAATTCCATCCATAATAACATATGGTATGACTATTTTGGTCGTGCTTTCATACACTATGTGTAGCCTAGTGAAACATCCCCACTGCTGCTGTAATGTAGTCAAAACAAGTTCCTTCCCGAGACTATTTTGCACGTACACGTCCGGAACTTAGCTCCCCAAGGCGACTGTGATTGGTTTAAATAAATGCAAAACAACCCGGAGTGTTGCTTTTCGAATTAAATCATTTTTATAAATGCATATTTCTATGTTTTTCCCCCCGGCTATCCCAGAAAACCGTATATCTGTGATGTAGCCGACTTATCTCCACAACCTGGCTCCACCAAACACCGGCTTTGTCCCCACAACAATAGTCCTGCACGTTCACACACACACAAACACCAAGCTTTCCTCGCTCGAGCGCTTAAAAACTGTTATACTTTTTAGTTTTTTAAACGGAAGCGGCATTGCGGCACTTTTCCACACGGCATTGGGTCACTTAAAGTAGCATTTCCCTCCTCAGTTAAACGCTTCGCTCATGCTTTGGCTAACATTTTACTTTTTGAGTCCGTTACCTTGTCGTGGCGCTCGCGTGGTTCCCTTTCCACAGCTGTAGTAAACAAGGAGCGGACTCAGCAGCAGCACTGTCCCGACCGGTGAGCTGAGCGCGAGCACGATGCAGCGTGCGTGCGTGTGCGTGTGTGTGTGTGTGACTAACCTTCCTGCAGCAGCGGCAGAGCTGTGTGTCGCCTGCTCGGTCAGGAACTGTTTACTCACCGTTTTGGTGCTCTTCTGCGTCACGCCAGTCGTTGACGTCAGCACAAAAAGTCATTGCGGTTGCGTCAGAAATTGCGTCCGTTTTCACTCTGTGGTGAAACTGAGTATTTACAACAACAAATAACACAACTTTAAAACTTTATTTAATAAAGTAAAAGGTGTTCCATTAGGTGGAGTACAAGCACCTCAAAATTGTACTTAATTGCAGTACATGAGTGAATGTACTTCGTCACTCTCCATCACTGATGTAGTAAAGTAGACGTATGAAGTAGCATTAAATGGAAATACTCAAGTAAAGTACAAGTACCTCACAATTGTGCTAAAGTACCCTTTCTTGAGTGAAAAAACTGCTCTTTCCACCACTTCTGAACAGCCTTTATTTGACTTATTAAAGCTATAGTACATAGTTTCTGTCTTCCCCCATGAGGAATTCAAAACCACATGATACAAGCCTCCCGTGATCGCGATTAGCTTGCTTATTGTAAATAAATATAAATGTAACCGATTGTGTTAAATGGGCTTATGTAGCGCCTCGTATCGGTCGCAGGGCCCTGAATTGAATCAAAATGGTTTTGTGGCCGATTTTGTGGTAAGTTAATGTTGTATCGTTGTCCCAAAAAATCAATATAATATCACATCGTGACATAATGTGTGATTTACACCCCTAATATGTACAATGTCTGGCTCCGCCCCTAATTCTGAGCCCCCTCCCCCCCCTCTCTCTCTCTCTCTCTCTCTGTGTTATTATCAATCAAAAAAAAATCAAAATTTATTTATATAGCACTTTACAACTACCAGCAGGTATCCAAAGTGCTTAACAAAATAAGTAAAATCACAACATACAATAGAAAAAGTGAACAAAGAAATTGTAAATTCAGAAGAAGTACAAAGAAACAAAAGAATGAAATTGTCACACCACTGCTACGTATCAAAAGCCAGACTGAACAGATATGATTTGTTATGATTTGTTACAGGTTGTACTTTTACAGCACCTTCCTTTATAGGTTCTGGTTCAGCACCAGATGTACTTGATTCACATCACTTCCCAGAACAGAGCAGTAAAGTCGACCTTTGTCCCGACACATGCAGAGCGAGTTAATGAACTTCCCATCCTGACACTGCTGACATCACCAAGTCTAAGTACACACGTGAGATCAGCTAAATGTACTCAAAGTATCAGCATTAAAGTGTATTCTGTGCAGTAAAATGTCTCCTGTGACGGATAATGTACTCAAAGTATCAGCATTAAAGTGTATTCTGTGCAGTAAAATGTCTCCTGTGACGGATAATGTACTCAAAGTATCAGCATTAAAGTGTATTCTGTGCAGTAAAATGTCTCCTGTGACGGATAATGTACTCAAAGTATCAGCATTAAAGTGTATTCTGTGCAGTAAAATGTCTCCTGTGACGGATAATGTACTCAAAGTATCAGCATTAAAGTGTATTCTGTGCAGTAAAATGTCTCCTGTGACGGATAATGTACTCAAAGTATCAGCATTAAAGTGTATTCTGTGCAGTAAAATGTCTCCTGTGACGGATAATGTACTCAAAGTATCAGCATTAAAGTGTATTCTGTGCAGTAAAATGTCTCCTGTGACGGATAATGTACTCAAAGTATCAGCATTAAAGTGTATTCTGTGCAGTAAAATGTCTCCTGTGACGGATAATGTACTCAAAGTATCAGCCTTAAAGTGTATTCTGTGCAGTAAAATGTCTCCTGTGACGAATAATGTACTCAAAGTATCAGCATTAAAGTGTATTCTGTGCAGTAAAATGTCTCCTGTGACGGATAATGTACTCAAAGTATCAGCATTAAAGTGTATTCTGTGCAGTAAAATGTCTCCTGTGACGGATAATGTACTCAAAGTATCAGCATTAAAGTGTATTCTGTGCAGTAAAATGTCTCCTGTGACGGATAATGTACTCAAAGTATCAGCATTAAAGTGTATTCTGTGCAGTAAAATGTCTCCTGTGACGGATAATGTACTCAAAGTATCAGCATTAAAGTGTATTCTGTGCAGTAAAATGTCTCCTGTGACGGATAATGTACTCAAAGTATCAGCATTAAAGTGTATTCTGTGCAGTAAAATGTCTCCTGTGACGGATAATGTACTCAAAGTATCAGCATTAAAGTGTATTCTGTGCAGTAAAATGTCTCCTGTGACGGATAATGTACTCAAAGTATCAGCATTAAAGTGTATTCTGTGCAGTAAAATGTCTCCTGTGACGGATAATGGACTCAAAGTATCAGCATTAAAGTGTATTCTGTGCAGTAAAATGTCTCCTTCTCTGTGACATCATTAGATTATTAGTGTGATATTAGATATTAATACTCCCGGAGCTCTGATGTTTGTTGTCACTCAGCAGTTTTTCCTTTGATAAGGGTGGCACCTAAGTCATGGTTTCAGCTGTCGCCGTGGTCCTGCTCTGCACCCTGCTACACCCTGCTACACCCTGCTACGCTCTACAGTGCCTTGCTAAACCCTGCTACAATTTACAGTGCCTTGCTACGTCCTGCTACACCCTGCTACACCCTGCTACGCTCAACAGTGCTCTGCTACACCCTGCTACACCCTTCTACGCTCTACAGTGCCCTGCTACGCGCTACAGTGCCCTGCTACGTCCTGCTACACCCTGCTACGCTCTACAGTGCCCTGCTACGTCCTGCTACACCCTGCTACGCGCTACAGTGCCCTGCTACGTCCTGCTACACCCTGCTACGCTCTACAGTGCCCTGCTATGTCCTGCTACACCCTGCTACGCTCTACAGCTACTACGCTCTGCTCCTGCTACACCCTGCTACGCGCTACAATGCCCTGCTACACCCTGCTACGCTCTACAGTGCCTTGCTACACCCTGCTATGCTCTACAGTGCCCTGCTACGTCCTGCTACACCTTGCTACGCGCTACAGTGCCCCGCTACACCCTGCTATGCTCTACAGTGCCCTGCTACGTCTTGCTACACCCTGCTACGCACTACAGTGCCTTGCTATGTCCTGCTACACCCTGCTACACTCTGCAGTGCCCTGCTACGTCCTGCTACTCCCTGCAACGCCCTGCCGTGCCCTGCTACGTCCTGCTACTACGTCAAGCTCCTACAGCGTTGCTCCTACGGCATCGCTCCTACGCCAAGCTCCTACGTCAAGCTACGGAGGGTTTGCGTCGATGCCGATGGGGTCTGCGGGGGAACGCCGTTGAGTCGATGCAGAAGCATAAAACAGCCTTTTACTGTTACTCAAGTTGTCTCCCAGTCATAAAAGACAAATAAATCCAAAAGCTCTTCTGAAGCGGTTTAACCCTCCTGTTGTCCTCGGGTCAAATTTGACCCCTTTTAAAAAATGTCTATATCTGAAATATGAGTTTCTTTTTCACCAAATTACCACAAAAATGGATTGGATTCTTTACAACGCTCTTTACAAATACAACTGATCACTTTCATTCCTCTGATCTTAACTATTAGGCAAAATAATTCATAATTTCTGCTTTTTTAACTCAAATATTAGGTATAATTCTATATAAATGAGGGTTATTGACCATGAATTCCAAAAAGTATACATTGTGAAACTAGTGGCAGTACGTGGTTTTATTGAAAACTACAAAAAAAGTCTGAAAAAGAGACAAAAATGTCAAACTTTTGTCAATTTTTGACCCGGGAGGACAACACAAGAGTTAACCAGCAGCTGGTGAACGGAGTAAGGATGGTTTGCCTAAGAGGGAACGACCTGACGTACAGTGAGGAAAATAAGTATTTGAACACGCTGCTACTTCGCAAGTTCTCCCACTTAGAAATCATGGAGGGTCTGAAATCATCGTAGGTGCATGTCCACTGTGAGAGACATAATCTAAAAAAAAATCCATAAATCACAATGTATGATTTTTTAACTATTTATTTGTATGATACAGCTGCAAATAAGTATTTGAACACCTAAGAAAATCAATGTTAATATTTGGTACAGGAGCCTTTGTTTGGTCAAACGTTTCCTGTAGTTTTTCACCAGATTTCTAAACACTGCAGAAGGGATTCTGGTCCAGTCCTCCACACAGATCTTCTCTAGATCAGTCAGGTTTCTGGGCGGTCGCTGGGAAACACAGAGTTTGAGCTCCCTCCAAAGATTCTCTATTGGGTTTAGGTCTGGAGACTGGCTAGGCCACGCCAGAACCTTGATCTGCTTCTTCCAGAGCCCCTCCTTGGTTCTCCTGGCTGTGTGCTTCGGGTCATTGTCCTGTTGGAAGACCCAGCCTCGTCCCATCTTCAATGCTCTAACTGAGGGAAGGAGGTTGTTCCCCAAAATCTCCCAATACATGGCCCAGGTCCTCCTCTCCTTAATACAGTGCAGTCGCCCTGTCCCATGTGCAGAAAAACCCCCCCAAAGCATGATGCTACCCCCCATGCTTCACAGTAGGGATGGTGTTCTTGGGATGGTCCTCATCATTCTTCTTCCTCCAAACACGGTTAGTGGAATTATGACCAAAAAGTTCTATTCTGGTCTCATCTGACCACGTGACTTTCTCCCATGACTCCTCTGGATCATCCAGATGGCCGTTGGCCAACTTAAGACGGGCCTTGACATGTGCTGGTTTAAGCAGGGGAACCTTCCGGGCCATGCATGATTTCAAACCATGACGTCTTAGTGTGTTACCAACAGTAACCTTGGAAACGGTGGTCCCAGCTCTTTTCAGGTCATTGACCAGCTCCTCCCGTGTAGTTCTGGGCTGATTTCTCACCTTTCTTAGGATCATTGAGACCCCCCGAGGTGAGATCCTGCATGGAGCCCCAGTCCAAGCCCTTTCCAGCCTTGTGGAGGTGTACAATTTAGTGTCTTTGGACAGCTCTTTGGTCTTGGCCATGTTAGTAGTTGGATTCTTACTGATTGTATGGGGCTTATTATTTTATTTTATGCAGCTAACGACCTCAAACAGGGGCATCTAATTGAGGATAATAAATGGAGTGGAGGTGGACATTTTGAAGGCAGACTAACAGGTCTTTGGGGGTCAGAATTCTAGCTGATAGACAGGTGTCTCTCACAGTGGACATGCACCTACGATGACAATTTCAGACCCTCCATGATTTCTAAGTGGGAGAACTTGCAAAATAGCAGGGTGTTCAAATACTTATTTTCCTCACTGTAATCCTATTAAAGTACTGATAGGAGGGTTTAGACCGGACAGAAAGGAGGTTCCCGTCCTAAATGCAGTCTACGTCAGTGTTTCTCAAATGGGGGTACGTGTACCCCTAGGGGTACTTTGGAGGACTGAAGGGGGCACGTGAGATATTTAACAAAATGTTAATAGGCTGTTGTCCAGAACATTGTTTCTCTTCATGTAGACTTTTTTCCAACTATAAATGTGACATTTGTGTTGCCTTTTTTGGACCTATTCCTTCCTTCCTTCCTTCCTTCCTTCCTTCCTTCCTTCCTTCCTTCCTTCCTTCCTTCCTTCCTTCCTTCCTTCCTTCCTTCCTTCCTTCCTTCCTTCCTTCCTTCCTTCCTTCCTTCCTGCCTTCTACTTTTACAAATTTCTCGCTTTTTTCAAAGTTATGTCACTGTTTTTGAAGTTTTTGATGCTATTTTCGACCTATTCCTTCCTTCCTTCCTTCCTTCCTTCCTTCCTTCCTTCCTTCCTTCCTTCCTTCTACCTTTACCAATTTCTAGCTTTTTTCGAAGTTATGTCACTGTTTGTGAACATGAATGGGGTTGTTGCTCTGCGAGAATGAGGCTGGAAGGGAAACATCACAGTCTACTCACTATGAAACACTGGACTACACCACTGCCTAAATGGGAGCTTCAATGGTAGCCTACAAATGGTAAATACACTAGAGCTGCAAAGATGAATCAATTAATTGTTAACTATTTAGATAATCCATTAGGATTGAGTCATTCTTTAATGAAAAACAACTAGACATTCTCTGATTCCAGCTTGTTAAATGTGAATATCTTCTAGTTTCTTCTCTCTTCTGTGACAGCAAACTGAATTTCTTTGAGTTGAGGACAAAAAAACAGACATTTGAGGACGTCATGTTGGGCTTTTGGGAAACACGGATCCACATTTATTCACCATTTTCTGACACTTTATAGACCAAAAAAACAATCTTCTGTCCTCACCGAGGTTTATAGACCCCCCCCCCCACCCCGTATCAGCAAGCATTACGACTAAATATCTTCTGAACAAGATCAGTCCAATAGTGTTTGATTTCTATTGAATCCGGATTTCTTTAGAAGGTATTATTGAGGGTTTTGATAAACTGCTGTGGAAACTGAGCCAAAGCAATCGTACAATATTAACAAGTCCTGTGACAACTGACATGTGTTACATTTGCGATTTTAGATTTAATCTCAGCCCCCCGAAAAATCATGATAATAAAAAAAAATTAAAAAGAAGATAAAAAAATCAATTTTAGTGTTTGACTTTGCGAACTTGTCTGTTAGTGACAGAGGAAATTTGGGCTGCAGGTGCATAGCAACAGGGTTAACAGACACTTAGTTTTGGCCAATCGGAGGTGGCTTTGCATGGCACTGTATGTACTGTGTCACATTCTCATTAGGGGCTGAGCCCCCCCCCCCCCAAAAAAAAGTCTATGCTTTGCTTTTGAGCCCTGTATTTAACTCAGATAACATGCAATCATTCTAGGTTGTTAGATGTCGGCGCCCTCTTGAGGAGAGACTGGTACATTGAATTCTCTGCTGATTTTTACCTTTTGGAGATACATGGTTCTCACAGGGCAACGACCTCGATGCTGGGACAGCATACCAGAACCATTGGCTGAATACAAACTTTATTTTGGGGGTTGGGTCAAGTTGTTCAGACTCATGATTTCCTAAAAATCCTGGCTTGTAAAGTGCGAAGTAAAAAGCTGCATTTAATTATAAAAAGCAGAGCATAATCTGTTGTGGTCGTCTGCCAGAAGTGGTCATAAAGTGACTTTTTATCCAGTTTTTAGGACACATTTTTATGATACACTTTTTAAATCTCTGTGGTTTTGAACTCTATATATGAAATGGATGAAATATTTGAGTCAATGGACGTCGGTTGTCTTCCTGTCGACCATGCAACTTTTTCTGGGTCAAAAAAAAAAGAAAAATCCTTTTTTTGTCACTTTTTCCCAAGTTTTTTGACGTTTTTTTTCAACGTTCTTCATCAATTCTTTTTGAATGCTATGTAATTGAATTAAAACACCCAAATTCAATGAAATTAGAGTGAATTGGTCATTTATTGTACTTGTAAAGATTCCATCCATTATTTTTTTTTTGACAATTTGGTTGAAAGACACCTACATTTCTGATAAAGAAACTTTTTGAAAATGAGTCAAATTTGACTTTGAGGACAAACGGGGGGTTAACGTTACACGTTAGCAGCAGCTCGGCTCGCAGCCTGTCGCCGACGGGCCAAAACAGAGTCGGAGAAACTCCGATTTTTGAACATGTATCTGCTTTGATCAGTGTTTGTTTGGGAGAGGAGGAGACCTCTGAAGATAAAAACCCTCCTGAACAACAAACACTGAAGGAATCCTAACGGGAGAGAGTGAAAGTGTCTTTTAAGGCCCTGATACACCAACCTGACGGCCTCATATTTCACTCAAATACTTCCCAGAAACGTGTTTCTGAAAACATTTTAAGCAAGAAATAGGCCGTGCAGCTGCTGAATCTTCATTTCAGATTGACCAAGGTCAGTTTAACCCTCGTGTTGTCTTCCCGTCAAAATTGAAAATCAACACTTTAATTGATGCTTTTTATCAATGTTTTTAACTTTTTCTTAAATTTTTGTCCCTTTTATTCAATGTTCAACTTTTTTTGACATTTAACACTCTGCAACACTTACTAATCAAGTTAAGTTTTACTGTATTTTTTGGAATTTATGGTCAATAAACGTCATTTATAGGAAATTATACCTAATGTTTGAGTTGGAAAACCACTTCAATTTTTTTTTAAAAGCTAGAAAAGTGAATAAGACGCCCCAAAATTAATGAAAGTAGAGATTTGTACTTGGCAAAGAGCGTTGTGTGGAATCAATCATGTTATTTTGGGGAATTATAAAGAACATTAATATGGGACAATGGGTCAATTTGACCCAAAGACAACATGACGACAACATGAGGGTTAAAAGACTTTCCTCAGATTTTGAGAGACTCTAGTCACGCTCATCCCGCTCGTCATTTCCGGGTTAGCCCTCCACCAATCAGATTGGTCATTTGAGTCCGACTGCTGGCAGTGCCCGCCTTCCGACCGAGCATGTCAGATCGGCTGATTATCTGGTTGGTGGGTCAGGGCCTTTAGTTTTATTTTGACATATTCTGCGTTTAAGACCCTGACGCGAAATCCGAGTTGTGACATTTTCTTCAGTCAGATTCATTCAAAGAGACATGAGTGATTAAATTGGATGTTTTTTGTCTGTGATATAGTAAAGAGCTATTTCTAAAGCTGATCTGGATCCAGCAAATTCTTTTAAAAGGCATATTCTGTCATGATCCTCACCAGTATCCTCATAAACTACGCTATCATATCATAGAAACACAAATAATAGTTTATGCACTTACAAAGCCCAGAACATAGAGGCAATAGATTATAGCTTGCCAGCAGTTCAGTCCAAAAAGAACACAAAATGCACGATAACACCCAACATACCAATGTTATTAACTCGGAATATCATGCAATAAAATACCATCTACAGCATAACTATAGTCAAGTCACCACGATGAAACTGGAAGTTTACATAAACAGCTTGACACTATAATTTCAACCATTGTCATAACTTCAGTAGCTTATCTTGCGATGTTCATTACAAAGAGAATCAATATAGAACGACAGTAAGAGTTTGGCATGCTGCGTGGTTTCCACAGAGCGGCGGTGGCTCCGAGGGGGTCTGGGCAACACACGGGGGCGTCGGTTCAGGGTCAACTACACTCCAGGGGAAGAGAATGGAAATAAAGAGCTCCATTGAATGACAAAACAAAACGGATAATTAAATACACCCACTGGTCTCATTCTGTGAGACACGTGGTTCAGTTTGTTCAATTCACAGAGCAGGCAGCCTTTAGTCGTGCAGAAAAACAGCCACCGCTTATACGAACACACGTAGGAGTCATGCTCGTCATATACAGTGTATATATATATATATATATATATATATATATATAGAAGTAGATACCAGAAGGTGTAAAATGACTAATAAATATACTTTACATATGTAAGAGCACAACAATTAGACAGCAGCCATAATAATACTAGAAGATAAGTAACAATAAGAGAGTGAGAGTGCCACGCAGGAGCTGGAGGCTTCGCAGGACCGGCGTGGTCCGGGTCTGAACTGAAGACAAGACGCAGGTTAAAGAGTTCATTTTTTTGTTGTTTTCTCAGGCTGATATGCCCTCTGCTGTAGTGTAGGGTTAATGATGGGAGCGTCGGTGGGACTGTATGCGGAGAGACGGAGAGAGAAGAGCGCAGGAGGACGACGACGATCCCAGAAATCAGACTCTTCAGACTCCTTTGAGCCCCCCCCCCTGCATCCGCCTGCACCTCCCTCTCCTCGCTGCTCTCTCTGATTTCATCCAGGATCTCTTCTCTGCTCCTATCGGCCTCCTCTTCAGTCTCGTAGACCTGGAAGGAAACGAGACGTAAAAGTGATGTTCATCTGGAAAACGGCTCACACACTGAAATCAAACGTATTACACAAAACCTTCCACTCAAGGAGCGAGACGTTGGCCCAGATGTGAACCACTATAAGCACATTGTCAGCCTCACACATTTTTGCAAAACAACACACACAGTGATATAATAATAATTTCATTTAACATGTTTATTGATCCCCAGTGGAGATCTGTTTAGTTAGAATCACTACACACACAATACAATACAATACACACATGTTCAGGACCTATTCATGCACTAATGGAGAGATGTCAGAGTGGGGGGGCTGCCAGCTGGACCAGCGCCCTGAGCGGCTGAGGGTGGGGGGGGGGGTACGGTGCTTTGGCATCTCTCCAGCTACTGAGCCACACTCCGTACTTTGGTCCGTACTGGGACTTGAACCTGCAACCCTCCGGTTTCCAACCCAACTCCCAATGTGCAATATGCAACACACTTGTATACATTAGACACAGCGGTGCTCATAAGTTTATGAACCCATGCTAAAGTTCCTAAAAAGAGGATGCATAGTATCCTGATCCATGAAATAACTGCCTTTAATGATAAAATGTGCCTGCTTCTATTGGAATTTAACATAGGGGGGTGTATACTTATGCCCCTGTATTTTAACATAGGGGGGTGTATACTTATGCCCCTGTATTTTAACATAGGGGGGTGTATACTTATGCCCCCTGTATTTTAACATAGGGGTGTATACTTATGCCCCTGTATTTTAACATAGGGGGGTGTATACTTATGCCCCTGTATTTTAACATAGGGGGTGTATACTTATGCCCCTGTATTTTAACATAGGGGTGTATACTTATGCCCCCTGTATTTTAACATAGGGGGGTGTATACTTATGCCCCTGTATTTTAACATAGGGGGTGTATACTTATGTCCCTGTATTTTAACATAGGGGGTGTATACTTATGCCCCTGTATTTTAACATAGGGGGTGTATACTTATGCCCCTGTATTTTAACATAGGGGGTGTATACTTATGCCCCCTGTATTTTAACATAGGGGGTGTATACTTATGCCCCTGTATTTTAACATAGGGGGGTGTATACTTATGCCCCTGTATTTTAACATAGGGGGTGTATACTTATGCCCCTGTATTTTAACATAGGGGGTGTATACTTATGCCCCTGTATTTTAACATAGGGGGTGTATACTTATGCCCCTGTATTTTAACATAGGGGGTGTATACTTATGCCCCCTGTATTTTAACACGGGGGTGTATACTTATGCCCCTGTATTTTAACATAGGGGTGTATACTTATGCCCCTGTATTTTAACATAGGGGGTGTATACTTATGCCCCTGTATTTTAACATAGGGGTGTATACTTATGCCCCTGTATTTTAACATAGGGGGGTGTATACTTATGCCCCTGTATTTTAACATAGGGGGTGTATACTTATGCCCCTGTGTTTTAACATAGGGGGTGTATACTTATGCCCTGTATTTTAACATAGGGGGTGTATACTTATGCCCCTGTATTTTAACATAGGGGGTGTATACTTATGCCCCTGTATTTTAACATAGGGGGTGTATACTTATGCCCCTGTATTTTAACATAGGGGGTGTATACTTATGCCCCTGTATTTTAACATAGGGGGTGTATACTTATGCCCCTGTATTTTAACATAGGGGGTGTATACTTATGCCCCTGTATTTTAACATAGGGTGTATACTTATGCCCCCTGTATTTTAACATAGGGGGTGTATACTTATGCCCCTGTATTTTAACATAGGGGGTGTATACTTATGCCCCTGTATTTTAACATAGGGGTGTATACTTATGCCCCTGTATTTTAACACGGGGGTGTATACTTATGCCCCTGTATTTTAACATAGGGGTGTATACTTATGTCCCCTGTATTTTAACATAGGGGTGTATACTTATGCCCCTGTATTTTAACATAGGGGGTGTATACTTATGCCCCTGTATTTTAACATAGGGGGTGTATACTTATGCCCCCTGTATTTTAACATAGGGGTGTATACTTATGCCCCTGTATTTTAACATAGGGGGTGTATACTTATGCCCCTGTATTTTAACATAGGGGGTGTATACTTATGCCCCTGTATTTTAACATAGGGGGTGTATACTTATGCCCCTGTATTTTAACATAGGGGGTGTATACTTATGCCCCTGTATTTTAACATAGGGGGTGTATACTTATGCCCCTGTATTTTAACATAGGGGGTGTATACTTATGCCCCTGTATTTTAACATAGGGGGTGTATACTTATGCCCCTGTATTTTAACATAGGGGGTGTATACTTATGCCCCTGTATTTTAACATAGGGGGTGTATACTTATGCCCCTGTATTTTAACATAGGGGGTGTATACTTATGCCCCTGTATTTTAACATAGGGGGTGTATACTTATGCCCCTGTATTTTAACATAGGGGGTGTATACTTATGCCCCTGTATTTTAACATAGGGGTGTATACTTATGCCCCTGTATTTTAACATAGGGGTGTATACTTATGCCCCTGTATTTTAACATAGATATGTCAGACTGGACTGACACGTGTTCCTCGAGCTATCCAGTTGTTCCTCGCCCCTGTTCAGTGCCGTTAAACAGGAGTTTCTACCTGTGTGTGTGTGTGTGTGTGTGTGTGTGTGTGTGTTGTTGTTGTACCTCATCCCTGCAGCGGGGCAGCGGGAGCTCCTGAGCAGTGGAAGTGGACGTTTTGCCACCGGCTCTCCCTGCGGTGCCATACTCTGGTCTCTTCTGATTGGCTGGAGCGGGGCTGGCCCTGCACGACAAACTGCGTCAGGCGGATGTAGGCGATGCAGGCGGCGTCCCCGATCATGTGCACGTGAGGGTTGAGGATGGTGGTGTGGATGGGTTTGCTGTTCTTGGAGAGGACTGACGGGAGAGAGAGAGTAGGGTTCACACTTTAGAAGGCGTTACCCACAGCTCAGGCGGTACGTAGCGATACCACGGAGAGCTTTAACGGTAGTCTTACGATTGTCAAAGTAAAACCGGTGGAAGTCCATCCTCCACCAGATTACCCAGCCCCTCCGGCTCAAACGAGGTCAGGCCAGGGTCGCAGATCTTCCTGTAAAAACACACAGGATCAGGTCACAAAACCACATTTAGACCACGTCCACACGTACCAAAATGTAAATGACTCAACACGCTACTTCATATTCCAGACCTATAGGTGGCGCTGTTTCTGCAACAGAAATTCACCAACAAACGGAGAAGAAGAGGCGGAGCATGTGCATAATGTCAAGGAGACATCAGGGAGACGTTTGCAGAGCCTCCCAACGCGCACACGTTTTAGGGATAGTTTTTACCTGGGGGGTAATGAGGTTACTGAATGATGGCACAGCAGGAAGGAGGGCTGTGGTCTGAACCTAGTCTCTTAGTCACTATGTCTACTGTGATTGGTTATTTTGGATGTTTTTAAAGTTTTAAATGCTATTTATGTTATTTATAACTGTTACCATTGACTGGTGCTGACAGAGTGCAAAAGGCATGTTGTATTTCATTGCTGTGGTACTCTGTACTAAGGTGCATATAACCAGCCAAAACGATGCAAAAACTGATGTTTCTGTGTGGATGGCCCCATAAAAATCATCTAAATCATGTTTTTAAAGTGATGAATGCGCTTGGGAACAATAGCCTACAAATACTTTAATTTCATTATACACGCCGAACACGACAGGAACCTATTCACAGCTCTTTTTAATTAATCTGCCTGTTATTTTTGTAAATGTTTTCTTCACAAATCCACATTTTTGAGAAAAAACACAAACTTTTTAGAGCTGACTGTCCGTGGTAGTACCTTTAGTAACTCAAAACTTATTCTTAACATCATTATTGCGTCTATATATCTTATCAGTCTGATTTAGTAACTCATTATTGAAATTCTGCAGACCTATAGCTCAAACTATTGCATTATAATCATAATATTCTGACTAGAATACTGAAATTATGACTTAGTGACTCAAAAATTGTACTTAGCCTCTCATTATTTTTGACTAAGTAGCTAAGTGGCTATGTTCATTTTGAACTTGATTTAGTAATTTAAAAGCTTGACTTAGCACGTCATAAGCTAGACTCGCCTTATGATTTAGATCTAGGATGTTATAATAATGAAATCTTCAGCCATCTCATACTTTGACCTAGAACGTGAACATACCTTTGCCTGAGTATCACATCGTTACATCACTGCAGGAACACTTTAGCCACCCCTCCCTCCCTTAAGCTGCCAAAGCATTATTGTTAATTGAGAGAGAGAGCGAGCGAGAGAGAGAGAGAGAGAGAGAGAGAGAGAGAGAGAGAGCGAGAGAGATAAGAGAGATAAGAGAGATAAGAGAGAGAATTTGAGAGAGACATAGACAGAGAAAGAGAAAGAGAGAGAGACAGAGAGAGAGAAACAGAGACAGAGAGAGACAGAGAGAGAGAGACAGAGAAAGAGAGAGAGAGACAGAGAGACAGAGAAAGAGAGAGAGAGAGACAGAGAGAGACAGAGAAAGAGAGAGAGAGACAGAGAGAGACAGAGAAAGAGAGAGAGACAGAGAGAGAGAGAGAGAGAGAGAGAGAGAGAGAGAGAGAGACAGAGAGAGACAGAGAAAGAGAGAGAGACAGAGAAAGAGAGAGAGAGAGAGACAGAGAAAGAGAGAGAGACAGAGAGAGACAGAGAGAGACAGAGAAAGAGAGAGAGAGAGACAGAGAAAGAGAGAGACAGAGAGAGAGAGAGACAGAGGGACAGAGAGATAGAGAGAGACAGAGAGAGAGAGAGAGAGAGACAGAGAAAGAGAGAAAGAGAGAGAGACAGAGAGAAACAGAGAGAGAGAGCGAGAGAGAGAGAGACAGAGAGAGAAAGAGAGAGAGCCAGAGAAAGAGAGAGACAGAGAGAAACAGAAAGAGAGAAAGAAACAGAGAGAGAGAAAGAAACAGAGAGAGAGAAAGAGAGAAAGAGAGAGAGACAGAGAAAGAGAGAGCGAGACAGAGAAAGAGAGAGAGAGAGAGAGAGGATAAAAACATGTCTGCGATGACTCCTGAACCAAAGACATCTGTGCGTCCACCAGACGAAGACGGAGAGCTTTTAGAGCTCACAGGACGACCCCCGAGCTGACGAGGAGACACAAGAAGGACGAAGAGTTGGACTCACGCGTACGCCTCAAAGTCTCCGTTGTTGACCGCTTCGATCAGCTGCTCCGTGATCTTTATGATCTCCTGTTTGCGAGCTGCAGAGAAGAAACAACGCAACGGTCACGTGATCGGAGACGTAACTCTTACATACACGACCATAAACGGGTAAAAGCACATAAAAGTACACAAAACTAACACACATCAACAAATATGTACACAAAACTGATTTAACAAGAAGAAAATAAGGCGTTATGGTTAGTGATGATGTGCTGACAGAGTGCAAAAGGTTGTATTTCACTGCTGTGGTACTCTGTACTAAGGTGCATATGACAGTAAACTTGTACTATAATGTGCATAATGTCCCCTAAGGGTGTGACGAGATCTCGTTTTAATCATTTGTGTGGCAACATTAACCCTAACCCTATTTTTCTGTTATTTACACATTTATTTTATTTATACTGTTTATTTTTTTATGTTCGGTTTGTGGAAA
This sequence comes from Percina caprodes, assembly GCA_013375575.1. Taxonomy (NCBI): domain Eukaryota; kingdom Metazoa; phylum Chordata; class Actinopteri; order Perciformes; family Percidae; genus Percina; species Percina caprodes. The sequence goes on from JABXJD010000098.1 coordinate 932,119, forward strand.
GGAGTTAGATTTCTCGTGTGAAATTGTACAGAAGCCAGCTGGTAGAGTTTATACAAAACATTTTGCAGTGTTTGCACGTCCTTTACTGCATATAATTCATTAAAATAGTAAAAAAGAAAAGTTAAATAACATTCATCATTAATAGTTGATTTCAAAATGCACCTAAATTGTTTTGCATTTTGTGATTTTTCAGTTGAATAAAAAAACTATTTTCCATTCATATATTTCATCGAGGATTTCTTTAAATTTTTTTTAAAAATCTCGTCTCGTCTCGTTCTCGTGAACCCAATCTCGTGATGTGTCTCGTCTCGTGGAATAAGCGTCTCGTCACACCTCTAATGTCCCCTAATCCCTGTACTATTTGCTGTACTATGTGCATATGTCACATAGTACAGTATAGTAGTATATGTACACAAACAGACAGTATATTCTGCCCTAGTACCCTAACAGGCTCCATATCTTCTCCAGCAGGAACACAAGCATGAAGTCCACCATTGTTGTTGTTATGAGACGTTGTTACGTGGTAAGACCAAGGGGGGTCAGCCTCTCTTCTCTAAGCAAAGCTCCCTATGGCGCCATTTTGATGTTAGTAAGCCATCACCTGCCGTTAGCATCCCATTGACTCCCATTCATTTTGGCGCCACTTTGCCAGCGAATAACTTTACATCTGAAGCTTTTAAAGACTCTATTTGTCTGTTGTTTATTTCTAAAGGAACACGACAATGTATAAAAGGCTCCGTTACCTTGTAGCTCACGTTATGGCTCCGTAGCAGATGTTTTTATAAAAATAGGCTGACCATAAACTGGTAAAAGGACATAAAAGTACACGAAACTAACACACATCAACAAATATGTACACAAAACTGATTTAACAAGAAGAAAATAAGGCGTTATGGTTAGTGATGATGTGCAAAGATGAAAATTCAGGAGATATAGTTTGTGAAATGTACAATAATGTACTCATGTGCCATTATTATTATTATTATTATAATAATTATTATTATTACATATGTGCATCATTTTCCATTTGGGCAATTTTCATAGTGCAATTCCCTAATTCATGTGTAATTTATTGTATATATACAGTATATTGTTTGCTATTTCTTGTACACTAATCTCTCTCTGTACACTTGTTTTTAAATACATTATATATAAATTATTGTTTTTAAATTGTTAAATGTAATTGTTTCTATGGGGATTGCCATTTATTAAGCCCCTTGAGGGTTTTCGGTAAGATATAATATTGTTTTTAAAGTTTTTGTTGTGAAAATAAATCAAATCTCTGTACACTTATATCATCTCACGTATCTTTGCTCCTATCTTATCTTATCTTTACTTATCTTATCTTAACTCATCTTATCTTATCTTATCTTATCTTATCTTATCTGATCTGATCTTTACTTATCTTATCTTTACTTATCTTATCTTAACTTATCTTATCTTATCTTTACTTATCTTATCTTAACTCATCTTATCTTATCTTATCTTTACTTATCTTATCTTAACTCATCTTATCTTATCTTATCTTATCTTAACTTATCTTATCTTATCTTTACTTATCTTATCTTTACTTATCTTATCTGATCTGATCTTATCTTATCTTATCTGATCTTTACTTATCTTATCTTATCTTAACTTATCTTATCTTATCTTTACTTATCTTATCTTATCTTTACTTATCTTATCTTTACTTATCTTATCTTATCTTATCTTATCTTTACTTATCTTTATCTTATCTTATCTTATCTTTACTTATTTTATCTTATCTTATCTTATCTTATCTTATCTTTACTTATTTTATCTTATCTTATCTTTACTTATTTTATCTTATCTTTACTTATCTTATCTTATCTTATCTTATCTTTACTTATCTTATCTTTACTTATCTTATCCTATCTTATCTTATCTCATGTTACAATGCAGGAAGTATGATTAAAAATGATAAAAATGATAGCAACTGCCTCCCAACCACAGCGAGGATGAACTCACCTGAGAGCTTGTTACTCATTGTAAGTCATCAGTGAAATCTCCCCCATGCTACTGCACGCATTTTAACAACTTCCGTGCAGAAAGTTGCGATCCTCGCCAACATATGTACCCAAAATGTGTCTTCCTGCTCCGTCTAGACGCCGCGTCGCTCTCTACCTCCACCCATCAGCCGTCGTTTCTCCGTCACTCTCTACCTCCACCCATCAGCCGTCGTTTCTCCGTCACTCTCTACCTCCACCCATCAGCCGTCGTTTCTCCGTCACTCTCTACCTCCACCCATCAGCCGTTGTTTCTCCGTCACTCTCTACCTCCACCCATCAGCCGTCGTTTCTCCGTCACTCTCTACCTCCACCCATCAGCCGTCGTTTCTCCGTCACTCGCATGTGAGGCTGCTTGAGCTCATCACGCTCTCCCTGACCCAGATGAGATTTACTGTGTCCTCCTTTCCTCGATTCCTCCCGACACTAATAAGGAAGGCTTAACTCACTCTGATTCTCTCTTTCTCCCTCCCTCCCTCCCTCTTTCCCTCTCTTTCAGTAGTTCATTTTATTTTGTGCCTCCATCCATCCCCCACCATCACAAATCTGTCTATTTTGCCTCTGTCTTCCCCTTCAATGCAACACAAAAAGCTGAACAAAAGCTCCATATTAAGTACAAGTAGCACCATCACACAGCACAAAAGTCCTCCATTCAATATTTCACTTAAAGGGTCAGTTCACCCAAAATGACCTCACTCAACTCAAATAAAACCCCAAATTATCTGTGGTATACAGATGATTTGGGGTTTTATTTGTCCAGCTTTTGACAGATCTGTCTCTTAACCTGAATCCAGTGCATGTGAGTTTTGTCCGTGCTGCTTACCGTATTACATAAAAGAAAAGCATTTAAGAAAT
>JABXJD010000098.1:945000-997500 GCA_013375575.1 Percina caprodes
TGTCGGACTATTTATTGGAAACGCGATTCTACCAGGATGATCCATTGTCCAAAACAACACACACCTGTCTCTGACTCTCTTTCTCACACACACACACACACACACACACACACCTACACACTCTGCTTGTACAAACGGACAGACGGACGGGCGGACACAGAGCTGCATACCAGTGCAGCAGAGACGTGTCCTTTGGGACTGGTGACGGTGCTGTTTCTCGTGCTGTTCGTCTGCGGCTGTGCGGGGAAACAACAAAGTGCTGTATGAGTGCTCGGCAACAAGGGTGAGAGGTGCCATCTGCTGGTTGTAAAGTGGGCGGATACTGTGTGAACAAAAAGTGGAATACAGACAAAAATAGCAGAAGAGTGCTCCAGAGACCAAAATAGTGAAAGAACGGAGAGCGCACTCAACTCAGCTATAGTTTCCAAAAGGTTTTCCCACATTTCTCCTTACAGTTTTAATTAGATGAAAAGGGTTTTCTGCCATTCATCATTTCTATCTGCAGTAGAAATCCAAATCAATCCCAGTCAGACAGCTCCGATACTTTTTCATTTTTATTTCTTTCCCCTGGCTCGGGATGCTATTTGGCAGATGGCAAATAAAACCAATGACAGCTGTGCACCTCTGCAACATCTGTCAGATATAAGGAAGGAAGAGTCACATCCATTTAGTCAAAGTACATGAGCACTTCCAACAGACATTAGCATCTCTTAATGTATCCCTCCAACTAAACAACATTTCAAATGCCTCATTTAAGCAGAGGGAAAGACACACACACACACACAGTACGTATGAAAACAGGCCATTCGCATAAGACACATAAACAGCCAACAACATGCTAAATATACAGACACCTTGTTTCATAAGCACTCACATGACCAACAACTCCTCTTCATCTATGACCAGCATGCACATAGACACACAAATGCAAGCACTGCAGAGCGACTTCATGCTTAAACTAATTAACTGTGTATTTTTCTGCTCGTTATTTTCCTCAGCAGGGTCACCTGTAATTGATAAGTGCGTTTGAGTGAAGACAATAAGAGACAGAAATTAAAGGAACACGCCACCCTTTGTTGAAATAGGGCTCATCACGGTCCCCCCTAGCTGTAGATAGGTGGGCCAAAGCATTTTTTTGTCCCAGTGCATGCATTGCTTTGCGCCGCTAGTTAGCTTAGCGTAGTGAATGGAATCCTATGTTGCCGGTTCAACCAAAAAAACACTATTTCAAAGGCAGATATTGATTTGGGACTATATTGTGTGGAAGCACAGCCGAAGCACTGTCCCAAGTCAATGTCTGCCTAGGAAACTGTCTAGTCTTAATCTGCAAAGCTATTTGTACTCGTAAAGCAATTAGGTTGTTGGTGTTTTTTTGTTGACTCACTTTTACAACATGCTAACCGGCAACATAGGATTCCATTCATTGCGGACTAAACCATTGCATGCGCTAAGACAAAAAATGTGTTGGGTCCACCCATTTACAGCTAGGGGAGACCGTGATAAGCCCTATTTTAACAAACGGTGGCGTGCTCCTTTAAATTCTGGTCATTATAGAGTGAAGATGGTGAAGTGTAGGAGAGAGAAATGTCTTTAGAGATGATGTAAAAAATATGTACATGTTCATGTACCCCCGTTTGCACAAGTTTTGTTGTAGTGCAAAGATGAATCGATTAGTTGTCAACTGTTAAAATAATCGCCAACTACTGGCTCAAAACGGTGGATTTCTGAGGACTATGGTTACCTGGTCCTCAGATCTCTGCAGGGTAAATCCAGACAGCTAGCTAGACTATCTGTCCACTCTGAGGACTATGGTTACCTGGTCCTCAGATCTCTGCAGGGTAAATCCAGACAGCTAGCTAGACTATCTGTCCACTCTGAGGACTATGGTTACCTGGTCCTCAGATCTCTGCAGGGTGAATCCAGACAGCTAGCTAGACTAGCTGTCCAATTGGAGGTTTCTTTTGCCTTTGAACGTACACGTGTTCCACTAAAACAAGTTCTGACCCTCCTCCGGCGCACTTTGGAGGAGGGTCTGGCAAAGCGAGACTACCACTGAAGTCTGTGGCATTACACTGGTGTTAAGGTCGCCCATTAGCATCACTGAAAATCAAAGGGCAAATATCAGCCTGCCTATTTTAAAGCATTGGATTTCCCCTTTGAAGCTATTTGCTGTGATGCTTATCCTGCAGCCAGAAGGATAAACAAAAATTCAAATTTAAAATCCATCAACTATGCAGCTTTCCACAGAACACACTGCAGCCCTGCATGTGAACTCTGCAAACCACTATGTGATATTATCGTCACATTGTGGTGGCTTTCATGTGTTGAAACGTGCTAATTGCACTAGCAGCGTGATCATTCACGGCAGGAGAACAACCGCAGTCTTTTATTGTCAGCCAATCAAACTGGGTTTAACTCTACTAAAAGCCAGTCTTGAGTATTTGAATCATTAACCCTAACAGTCAACTGTTCAACATATTGCGCTGTGTGAATGATGAAGATAAACCACACTAGCTTCTATATAGATTGAAATAAGGCTGCAGAAAAAACCTCGTAAATAACCAGAAAAAATGATGTGCCAATATCGGTCGGATGGTTGGTTCACCACTTTGGTCCAGACTGAAATATCTCAACAACTATTGGATGGATTTCCATGGCATTTTGTACAGACATTCATGCTCCCCATAGGATGAATCCTACTGACTTTGAGAAACCAGCAACCTCTCCTCTAGCGCCACCAGCAAGTCCATGGATACAAGACAATGAGTCCTTCTGACTGTTATTTTTGGTCTGGCACCACCAGTTTCAGGCTGTTATCATTTACTATTCATTAATATACCAATAAAAGTAACGCACCATTTTATTCATACATTATATGACCCACGGGGGCCTCTAAGGAGGAAGTGAAGTGACGTAATATAGAGAAGTCTGCGTAGAGAGGTAGTCGTGTGGATGGATGGGTCAATCAAACACAGGGCGCACCTACAGAAGTTTCCTTACACTAACTTACTTTTCTTACATAAGTCACATTCTTAAAGCTCCATGTAATGTTTTCAGTTGATTCTTAGCAAAAAACCCTTTGTTCTTTTACAAATATGTGCTCATTCATGTGTAATTACTTCCATCAACTAACCAAAGTATACTCGTAAGCGTAGAATCTGCCATTCAGAGTCATTCTGAATACATTCGAGCAAATTGCTTGTATGTATTCTGCCATGTTATGCCTCCATTTTTAAAATACATTAGTCAAAGAGGGACGTATCTCCACGTTTCGCGCTTTTACACTCAGTGGCACCGGGGCGGATGCCAGGGGAAGATTTGAAAGCTTGTTCGAGATGGAGGATCACGCTGATACTTAATCTGATATAATAATCTAATATTCTCTTGCATTTATTTGGGAACCTGATAGCATTGATAACACTCACGGACAAAGTCGTACTTCTTGGAATAATACGGTCACCGTAAGAGTTAAAATGCAATCAGAATCGGAGGGGCTAGAAAGTAATATTCAGTTGGTTGTCATATACAATTTCACCGCTAGATGGGAGAAATTCTTACACAATGCTTTAACTAACGCTCCCTACGTAAGTTACGTAACAAATTTAAACCCAAGTGTCTCAACAGGAGCAACAATCTGCCCAGTTGGACGAGATCGGAGGCTGAAGAGTGATTGACAGCAGAAACACATACCACCCATGCTGAGGAAATCATGAGAATCAGCAATGTGCTGCACCATATGGGTTTTTATCTCACATGAGAGTTTTTGTTAAGACGGGGGAGGCGATATATATTCCTGCTAAATGAATACATTATCTTACTCTAGCAGAAAAGACTAAAATACATTTTTGTCAGTTTGAAAGGTCCCTTGACATGGTGCTCTTTGGATGCTTTTATATAGACCTTAGTGGTCCCTTAATACTGTATCTGAAGTCTCTTTTATATAGACCTTAGTGGTCCCCTAATACTGTATCTGAAGTCTCTTTATATAGACCTTAGTGGTCCCCTAATACTGTATCTGAAGTCTCTTTTATATAGACCTTAGTGGTCCCCTAATACTGTATCTGAAGTCTCTTTTATATAGGCCGTAGTGGTCCCCTAATACTGTATCTGAAGTCTCTTTTAGATTGACCTTAGAGGTCCCCTAATACTGTATCTGAAGTCTCTTTTATATAGACCTTAGTGGTCCCTAATACTGCATCTAAAGTCTCTTTTATAGAAACCTTAGTGGTCCCCTAATACTGTATCTGAAACCTCTTTTATATAGACCTTAGTGGTCCAGACGTTTTGACAATGGCTGTCAGCGTCTGATGCGACAAAAAAGGGACGCCAATAGTCCCGACCAAGCGTGTTTAGGTAAAGCGTGTAATTTGTCAACAAAAGCACCTAACGCCAATAGTCACGACCAAGTGCATCAAATGAGACGCCAATAATCCCAATCAAACACATCGATAGGGACGCCAATAGTCCCGACCAAGCATTTTAAAAGGGACGCCAATAGTCCCAACCAAGCGCATCAAAAGGGACGGCATATGTCCCGACCAAGCATGTTTAGGTAAAGCGGGTAATTTGTCAATAACAACGACAAAGGCACCTGACCAAGCGTCCATTATTCCCGTGTGTCACGGAACTGTAAGCCCACCCACGACCTTTCCTTAACCTAACAGCGTCAAAAGGGACACCAAAAGTCCCGACCACGCGCATCAAAAGGGACCCCAATAGTCCCGACCAAGCGTTTTAAAAGGGACCCCAATAGTCCCAACCAAGCGCGTCATATGGGACCCCAATAGTCCCAACCAAGCGCGTCATATGGGACCCCAATAGTCCCGACCAAGCGCGTCATATGGGACCCCAATAGTCCCGACCAAGCGCGTCATATGGGACCCCAATAGTCCCGACCAAGCGTGTCATAAGGGACCCCAATAGACCCAACCAAGCGCGTCATAAGGGACCCCAATAGACCCAACCAAGCGCGTCATAAGGGACGCCAATAGACCCAACCAAGTGCGTCATAAGGGACCCCAATAGACCCAACCAAGCGCGTCATAAGGGACCCCAATAGACCCAACCAAGCGCGTCATAAGGGACGCCAATAGTCCCAACCAAGCGCGTCATATGGGACCCCAATAGTCCCAACCAAGCGCGTCATATGGGACCCCAATAGTCCCAACCAAGCGCGTCATATGGGACCCCAATAGTCCCAACCAAGCGCGTCATATGGGACCCCAATAGTCCCAACCAAGCGCATTAGAAGGGACCCCAATAGTCCCGACCAAGCGCGTCATATGGGACCCCAATAGTCCCGACCAAGCGCGTCATATGGGACCCCAATAGTCCCAACCAAGCGCGTCATATGGGACCCCAATAGTCCAAACCAAGCGCATTAGAAGTGACCCCAATAGTCCCGACCAAGCGCGTCGTATGGGACCCCAATAGTCCCGACCAAGCGCGTCATATGGGACCCCAATAGTCCCGACCAAGCGCGTCATAAGGGACCCCAATAGACCCAACCAAGCGCGTCATAAGGGACCCCAATAGACCCAACCAAGCGTGTCATAAGGGACCCCAATAGTCCCGACCAAGCGCGTCATATGGGACCCCAATAGTCCCGACCAAGCGCGTCATAAGGGACCCCAATAGACCCAACCAAGCGCGTAAGGGACCCCAATAGACCCAACCAAGCGTGTCATAAGGGACCCCAATAGTCCCAACCAAGCGCGTCATATGGGACCCCAATAGTCCCAACCAAGCGCGTCATATGGGACCCCAATAGTCCCAACCAAGCGCATTAGAAGGGACCCCAATAGTCCCGACCAAGCGCGTCATATGGGACCCCAATAGTCCCGACCAAGCGCGTCATATGGGACCCCAATAGTCCCGACCAAGCGCGTCATAAGGGACCCCAATAGACCCAATCAAGCGCGTCATAAGGGACCCCAATAGACCCAACCAAGCGCGTCATAAGGGACCCCAATAGACCCAACCAAGCGCGTCATATGGGACCCCAATAGTCCCAACCAAGGGCGTCATAAGGGACGCCAATAGTCCCAACCAAGGGCGTCATAAGGGACGCCAATAGTCCCAACCAAGCGCGTCATAAGGGACCCCAATAGACCCAACCAAGCGCGTCATAAGGGACCCCAATAGACCCAACCAAGCGCGTCATAAGGGACCCCAATAGACCCAACCAAGCGCGTCATATGGGACCCCAATAGTCCCAACCAAGCGCGTCATATGGGACCCCAATAGTCCCAACCAATGGCGTCATAAGGGACGCCAATAGTCCCGACCAAGCGTGTTTAGGTAAAGCGTGTAATTTGTTGAAAACAACAACAAAGCCACCTGACCAAGCGTCCGTATTTTACAAGATTGGAGTGAGAATGTGTCTCCCGAGACTGCGCTTTTTCACCATGTGTTCAGGCGGCAGGCAGCTAGTGGATCAAGGAGAGATGCCTATGAATTTAAACAAAAAATGAAATAGCGAATAACCGTCACTCCCCTCTTAAGATGATGAAGTCATCTATCACAGTCATTTTACAACAATTGATTTGAACTCTCTTTGATTGCCCTTAGCTTAAGCACTTGAATACAGAGAAGAAAAGAGCATATTTGTCAGGAAATGACTGGAAAAGGAGATGAGTGTGTAACACAAAGAGCAAGAGAAAGGAGAGCGGGTGGCTGTACTAACGCAGGAATACTGAAATAGCTCCGGGGTTGTGTGCATTGTTGTGACGTCAGGGTGCAGCAAAGGAGAAAAAAAAAAAAACTGTGATTATGTAATGATAGCTTAATCATCTAGTGGGAAATAATCTGAGATTAGCATCGGGCCATCCGAGGAGAGAGGAGAGGGGTCGAGAGAAGAGGAAGAGAGGAAGAGAGGAAGAGAAGAGGCTGAAGGCGGAAAGAGGAGATGCAGGTTAATGAAAGAGTGTGTCATAAAGAAACAGGTCAGGAGAGACAGAGAGAGAGAGGAGGAAGAAGAAGATGAGAGGCAGCCGTCTTCATCTTTTGCTTTATGTTGTGTGCAAAAGTTATTTGTCTGTGCATAAAGCATTATCTATTTTCACACAAGTTATTAACATATTTAAACAAGATCTGTATCTTTTGAACATAACATCTTGCATAATCAAGATATCTTGTGCACAAAAAGTTCAAACCTCATGTCAATAAGATCCATATCGTTTGCACACAGTTATAATCTCGTGTGAAAATACATATCTACAGCTTCCACAAGTTATCTTAATGCGTGGGACAGCTAAAGCGCAAAATGTGCACACGTTAGTATCTGGTATGCACACAAGTACATATACTTTGTACACAAGATACTCATTTTTGTGCACAAGATATACATGTTGTTCTTGCAAGATAATAACTTGTGTACATAATATAATATTTTGTTACTTTGCTCCTACAAGATTAAAAACAAATGTGATTCTTTAGGGAACTCTGTTAAAAGATCTGTACATAACAGTCTGAATCGGAGACAAAATGAACCAATTACCTACGCAGCGTATATTGGACTGCTCATCCACAGTTTACACCCAGACTTCACACTGAGTCATGCAAGCACAAATACATAACAACACAGCAGATACACCACACACACACACACACACACACACACACACGGACATACAGTGCATTGAACACTGGAAACAGACACTTGAACCTGAGAGTGCAACAAATGACAAACACTTGTGGGACTGAACAGGAGAGCGGAGTTAACAGAGGTGCACCGATAACGTCAGTCGCTGCAGATTCAGCGTCTGAGTACTCTCTTCAGATGAGACCAATACTTTAATGAGCTCTGATTTGGCACCGGGGAACTACTTTGGGTGAAAAATGTCTGCGGTGGAGGGGATGCAAAGTGCCAGCTGTGCCAAACGGAGGTGTCTGGAACACAACTCGCATCAAACCAGCAATGTGGAGACACGTTACCAGCGGAAGTGAGAGGATACAACCTTCAAAATAAATAGGATTGTATTTGTAATGTGTATTATTTGTGTCTGGGCCCCTTTTAAACAAGCTTCAAACAGCTTACCAGGGTGGCCCATTTCACATATATCTGCATCACATCTTATGATTTTACTTGTCTTTTTTCTGTGAATAAATTGAACATGAACATGAACATCTTGTCGCATTTATTCCCGCTTGGTAAAGACCATCGTTAAGTCGGATTTTGTATCGTGTACAGTATATCTTTACCCTCATAACTAAAGTAACTTAGTGACATTTGTGTGTCTTGTTTTGTTCTTTTAGTCTCACTTATGTTACAATCACTGTATTTGATAGTTAAATAAGAGTTGGTACACATTATGTAAAAAAAATTTAGATTATGTTGCATTTTTTTAATAATTGGAGATAGGTATATGAACTTGTTTTCTTCAATATTGTGTGACTATTGTTGTTTAACGTTTGTTATTATAACTGGAATGTCTTAACACACATCTTTTTTAACAGTAGCGACATTATGAAAAGTTGCTAATTGCTAATTTTCAATTATTCTACACGGCTCGGTAGAATCTAACTTTTGTAATAGAGTATTTCTGTGGTACTGAAGTACACAGGATAATCTACAGTACTCTGGTTCTTCAGCAAGTTTATGTAATTGTCTATGATTGCTATCATGCCTTACATTAAAACATCACATTACTTGACAACCACGAGAAAAATTAATGAAATTGATTAAAAGTACAGCAGGAAATGACAAGCGCAGGATGCTTACGCTGTGCCTTTAAGGCCAAAAACGATATCTTCAAAAAACATTAAAGTCAACGCTAGAGCATTATAGCAAAGTCAAATCACCTCAAACGTATATCTGCCTGTGATCGATGTATTTCTGGTTTAATGAAAGTAGTTCTGAGCTCGAAGGGCAGCCAAGGATGTGAAGAGGAAACGAGGCGAATGAAAACGAGGGAAGAGGGAAGAGGTAAGAGACGAGGCAGCTAGCTTACCTTGACATCAGCCTTCTTGTTGAGGAGACTCTTGGCTGCTGCAGAGAGGCAGAAGGACACACCCTCAGATGGAAGAGTACACATCATAACACCTTCAGATGACCACAGCTCTCTGGATCTGCTCACACGGATGCATGCATGCATGGGCTATACAAATTCTCCTCTAAATGACCATGCAGACCACAAAACAGAGTGACAATGCTCGTCTCTCCACATGTCCTCCCTTTCTCCCCCCTTAAGGGAAATATATTAAAAAAAACACACACTCTGGACAGAATTTATCCCTCCTGCTAGAAAAAAGAAAAGAAAACCCTCCCTCCTTCCTGCAAAAAGACATTAAAACCCCAATGAACTCACACACACACACACACACACACACACACACACACACACACACACACACACACACACATTCAAATATCTCAATCCAACTGGCACCTACTAACCCTGATGCATTGCCCAAAGCATTAGATAAGCACAGGGCATCGTGAGGAGAAAAAAGTCAAACTAATTCTCCATATAATCCGAATACACTCACACACACACACACACACACACACAGATGCACGCACAGCTACAGATCGAGGGGGGAGATTAGGAGTGAAAGCATGCTGGGAAGCGGAACAGAGATGCAGGTATGTGATAATGGGTTTGTTAATCTGGAGAGTCGGCTGGATTAGTTGGCGTTCCAACAGAGTTCATTGATGGGCAGGAAACACACAACAGCTGAGTGTAGCGGGACATGAGGGCAGAAAGCAACGTGCAGAAGCCATGAAGTGCACGAATGCGGATCAGACCTGATCAACTTAGAAGTTACTTTTCATTTTTATTTGTGTGAACCTCACAGTTTAAGCGCATCCCTTTCTCCAAGCACGTCCGACATCTAAGCCACTGCACACACACACACACACACACACACACACACACACACACACACACACACACACACACACACACACACACACACACACACACACACACACACGCTAAGACACACACACACACACCAAACTACATGCAATTTGTCTCCTAATTCCCCAGAAGGCTTGTGACTGTATTGCACAACAGAGAAGCCTTAACCCATGCCAAGCAAAGATGTCTGAACTGTAATACTCTCTTGCTCCCAGATGAGAGATCAGGCTGCTTACCTTGGCAAACATTCACGAAGCATTAGAGAGCGGGAAAAAAAATGACAGATTTAGGGAGGAGAGATTAAAAACAAGCTGAGTGAGAGCGGGAGCCTGTGATGTTCTGATGACTCTGGCGGGGGGGGGGATTTCCATTTAATCATGTCCACCACAAGTTCAGTGGGAGTAAAAGGCTGGGGCGTGTTAAGAGAGGAGAGGTCAGAAAGAAGAGATGAGTTCACCTTGCTCTACGATGCCAGCCGTGGTTCCAGCCACAGCGCTGACGGACGCCGGCGCTGTGGTCTGCCGACCCACTGAAACACACACAGAGAGGGGAGGCAGAGTGGCATGGTGAGTGGAATTATACAAACACACCATGTGGTGATAAGAAGAGACACAGTGGAAACATCAGGTAATTCCTAGGTCACAGGTTTAAGGAATGAGAATATTCAGCAAGACTCTAATAACCAAACCTGTGTGTGTGTGTGTGTGTGTGTGTGTGTGTGTGTGTGTGTGTGTGGTCTTGTCTTGTTTAACTATATCCGTGGGGTCCAAAAACCAGGAGTCCAGTATACTTGTGGGGTCCCGACAGCTTTGTGGGGCCAAAATGCTGGACCCCACAACTTTAAGGGGCTGTTTGAGGGTTAAGACTTGGTTTTAGGATTAGGGTTAGAATCAGGTTAGGGTAAGGGTTAAGGTTAGGCATTTAGCAGGGATGGTTAAGGTAGGGTAAGGGGTTAGGGAATGCATTATGTCAATGACGGGGCCCAAACACTGTGTGTGTGTGTGTGTGTGTGTGTGTGTGTGTGTCTATCTACAGATTAAGGGAGTCTAGGCAACTGCATGATAAGGAAATGTTTTGGTTTCAGGACTGTGGTTCCATCACATGGTATCTGCTCGACTCGCCTCGTCTCTACTCGCCTTTTTTGGTTATGAAAAAAAGTCCCTGGTACCTGTCAACAGGTACATTTTAACAGGTAAGAGCTGAGGCGATACCAAAAGGTGACGTGAAAATTTGCAGTCTGCACTGCTGATTGGTCGGAGAGAATCGTCACTGATCACTGCGTCATCAGACGGGGAGGTCTTACATGTGTCTTCTGGCAAACAGCCAAAAGCCAAGAATCAAATCAATGCACCTTTGACTTTCTGTGTGTGTGTGCTGCATTAGGTCACGCCAGTTTCTTGCGGCGTCGCTATGACGACCAGCCACGCTGGTCACGCCTCACACATGAGTTGATCCTAAATCTGCAATGGCCATCTGACAGTCTGGCGAGGTCGGTGACTCGGGTCTGTTCAGTGGAGCCGGCGGCTTTAATTTCGTCCGATTTGACTTGTTGAATCGGAAGGCGGGCAGTCGGACTCAATGGCCAATCTGATTGGTGGAGGGCTAACCAGGAAATGACGGGATGAGCGTGACTAGAGTCTCTCAAAATCTGACAAATCTTTTAAACTGACCTTTAATGAAGCCATTTTCAGCAGCTGCACGGCCTATTTCTAAAATAGAAAATTAAAATGTTTTCAGAAACACGTTTTTGTGAACTATTTTCGTTAAATATGAGATCGGATTCCGAACGGACGCCATTATGGTCGGTTTTAAAAATCCGGAGAAGCCTCACTCTGACATCTCTCCATTAGTGCGTGTATAGGTACTGCGCATGTGTGTGTACTTCAGGCCTGTGTGTAATGTGTGTAAATTGTAATTTCCCCTTGTGGGACTAATAAAGGAATCTTAATCTAATCTAAGCCAGACCCACGTGACGCGTTCGTCCAATCAGCTGCCGGTTTTAATTTTTTAGGCGACAATACAGATTAGCGCCGCCCGCTGTTTTGGAGACGCGTACGTTCAAAACGTACACTACTTCGGCGTTTGGGGGAAAAAAACCCACAAAAATGTCAAAAGGCTCAGAAAAAGTTGACAACCGTTGAAAAAGTGACAAAGACATCGATGGAGAGACACAAAAGGGTCAAAAAATAAAAAAACCTTTGATTTAAAAACAAAAAAGGTTGGCGGGAACACAACACGAGGGTTAATATCATTTAGATATTTAGAGTTATTGATCCCAGAAGTTTGAATCTATGAATATCTTTCCTACTTTGCTCACGTTTACAAAACCGAGGGAACAGATATGTTAGATTAGATAGATAGATAGAGAGATAGATAGATAGATAGATAGAGAGATAGATAGAGATAGATAGATAGATAGATAGATAGATAGATAGATAGATAGAGAGAGAGAGAGAGAGAGAGAGAGAGAGAGAGAGAGAGAGAGAGAGAGAGAGAGATAGATAGATAGATAGATAGATAGATAGATAGATAGATAGATAGATAGATAGATAGATAGATAGATAGATAGATAGATAGAGAGAGAGAGAGAGAGATAGATAGATAGATAGATAGATAGATAGATAGATAGATAGATAGATAGATAGATAGATAGATAGATAGATAGATAGATAGATAGATAGATAGATAGAGATAGATAGATAGATAGATACATAGATAGATAGATAGATAGATAGATAGATAGATAGATAGATAGATAGATAGAGAGATAGATAGATAGATAGATAGAGATAGATAGAGAGATAGATAGATAGATAGATAGATACTTTATTCATCCCAAAGGAAATTTTAGGCATCCAGTAGCAAGACAACCATTACACAACAAACACATAAATCACACATGCATAAGAATAAAAAAAATAAATAAAATAAAATAAAAAATATAAAATAAAAAAAAAAAATGAATTTAAAAAAAATGAAAATGAAAATAAAAATGGAAATAAAAAATAAATAAAAATGGAGAAAAAAAAAATGGAAATAAAAAATAAATAAAAATGGAAATAAAAAAAAAAAAATGGAAATAAAAATATGAACAAAAAATAAATAAATAAATAACATTTCTCAGCTGACCCCCGGGGGGCTCTGTAGAAAGCGGATGGAGCACTGGATATATTTAGGAAGTGCTGTTTTTAGAAGGATGAGTTTTTGTTCCTGCAGAGTCTCGCCATCACAGTCTGATGAGTACATTCTCATGCTTTCTTGTGTAGCTAACATAAATAACAGATCAGAGGAGCAGTTTACATCCTGTAATTACACACGCTGGGGTTTGACGACTGATGCTAAGAGGTCTTCCTCTCAGTGGCAGTGAACGCAACACAGCACGTCGGCCTTCTTACACTAAAGCCAGGATCTGCTTACGTGGGGCATCAAATCGGATGAGTTGCTTCCAGAGAAATGTTTTATTACTTCTGTACATCCTGATGGATCAGATGCCACCAAACAAAGAGGCTCACCAGCATCAAACTGATGTAGTTATACCGTGTGAGATTACGGCCCAAAATCCAAGCAAATATCTCTGCTACGTTTCCTACTTCCTCCAACACAGCCGCCCATAAACCTGCTGTGTGTGTGTGTGTGTGTGTGTGTGTGTTATGTGTGAAGAGATGGCAAAAGACAGATGGCATGTCATCCTGTCCTCCTCCCCGCTGCGTTCCTTTGACTCCTTTCAACGAGCTGCACTCACCGGAGAAGTTCCTGGAGACGAGCATGGTGGTCAAAATGGCACCCTGAGGAGGAAGAGGACGAGACGAGGTGAAAAGAGCGTCTTGAAGACATGCAACCCTCTACGTTAAGATGATGGTAGTTTAACGGGGTTTATTGTAGCTGCCAGACTCATTTTGTGTAACTGGAAGAGTCCAAAATAGACCAGACATTACGGACTGGCTTAAACTTATGACACGTTGAACTTCTGATCCAAAGCACAAACAGACAAGCATGGATGTCTTTTGAATATAGTATTACTACTGACTTTTAGAGAGGAGGTGGGGCATTGGTGGATAGAGGATAAGTGTGGATGTGTTTTTCTTTGTGTGTAACAGTGTGTACAGTGTGTGATGGTATGAGGATGCTGCCGCGGGTTCGTTTTTGGCTGCCTTTTACTTCATTTTCATTATTATTTTGATCAAACTGATCAGGAAGGCTGGCTCCGTGATTGGCTGCAAACAGGAGACATTTGAAGCTGTGGAGGAGAGGAAGTCTAAGTGTTATCTATCATGAATAACCACCCTCTCCACCCCCACCCCCACCCCCACACTGGTCTAACAGAGGAGCACCTTCTCTAAGAGGCTCCGACGGCTTCGATGCCGCACGGACCGCTACGAGAAATCTTTCCTTCCACAGGCAATAAAACTCATTAAGACCTCATCCCTGGGTGCTATAAGACTCTGAGACACCACAATACTGCACTATACTATATTTGAAATATTTGTTCTTGTATTTTATCCTATTATTTCATGATTGTTCCTAGTATCCTAGTATTTCATTTATATTTAGGTTCTGTGCTGTGTGACTGATATTTTGCTGCTGTAACACTATAATTCCCCTTTTTTGGATCAATATCTATCTATCTATCTATCTATCTATCTATCTATCTATCTATCTATCTATCTATCTATCTATTTTATTTTCTATTTTTTTGTATTTCCAAATTTGAGATATATGTATTACATTTGTATCATGTATATATATCTGTGTGGAATTGCATTGCCAAAATAAATAAAAAATGTTATTAATAAAAATGTATGATGCCAATTTAACCCGTTGGTTATGTATATATACCCATATACAGTATATATATATATATATATATATATATATATATATATATATATATATATATATATATATATAAATCTTACAGGTCAGTTCTAAAACATTTCGTTATCACTTTGTATCACTGCGTGCCGTCAGATCAACAGAAAGGCTGCAGCCGCATGAAGTAAAACATGCAGAGAGCAAGATAAATGTGTTTTATTATCGAAATCGTCATCTCTAACACACAAATAACCATGAAACACTGTGAAATACACCATTTCTTTTCATTGCTGAGGTGTGGTGTGTGTGCAAAAAAAACCCTTCGCACAACCTCAGACAATTTGACACGTTTTCATCCAGATGTTGTGCAAATTTGAACCGACATTGTCCAGAATTCATGTGTAAAAACGGCTCATTGACCCCCGGTATGTTCAGTTCTGTACTCATACATATGAATAAATGAAGATATGCAGCAAGAAAATGGAAGTGTGTGTTGCTTTTCTGTCCTTATTTTCTTCTACAAGTCTTAAAACAAGACTGCCGTCTGCATCAGTTTTGTATATTCTCCAATTATTTGTTCATTGACTGATGATTTGTGCACACTGACTCCACTCTCAATAAAAATATTTAAAGAACAACGTGAGCAAATAGAAATGAATCGAGTCCCAACTTAACGACCAGTCATTTTAATAGTAGGGCAGTGTGTAGTTTTATGGAACAGGCTCTCTCTAATAACGTTGAATGATTAAAATATGATGCCTTAAGCCATCATTAAGATGAAATTATGTTAAATTATGTTTTACACTAGAGGACAACCACAACGTGACAAGATCTCTCGCTTTGACAGAGGTGTCAATAGTCAGGTAGAAGTGACGATGCTAGAGTTTGCTAACCGTTGCCCCCCCGCTGCCGATCATGTGTTGAGTCTAAATGGGAATGTGGTGTTTCTTTCTTTTTTGAGAGATGGAGCATGTTCACACCTTGAGTTTCCTCCTGGCGTTAAACTTCTTCAGGCACTCGACGGTCTCCTGTCTGTGCATCATGGAGGCCACGGTTGAGCGTTGCTGTGGAGGGACAGAGAGAGAGAGAGAGAGAGAGAGAGAGGGAGAGAGAGAGGGAGAGAGGAGAGAGAGAGAGAGAGAGAGAGAGAGAGAGAGAGAGAGAGAGAGAGGGAGAGGGAGAGAGAGAGGGAGAGAGGGAGAGAGAGAGGGAGAGAGAGAGAGAGAGAGAGAGATGCTGAAAATAAAACATTAGACGAGCAGCTCTGACAGTGACACGTTCAATTCAGCTTCACGGTGTCCTGGCAACCATCACTCTCACGTATAACCACAGACAACCATCACTCTCACGTATAACCACGGACAACCATCACTCTCACGTATAACCACGGACAACCATCACTCTCACGTATAACCACGGACAACCATCACTCTCACGTGTAACCACGGACAACCATCACTCTCACGTATAACCACGGACAACCATCACTCTCACGTATAACCACGGACAACCATCACTCTCACGTATAACCACGGACAACCATCACTCTGACGTATAACCACGGACAACCATCACTCTCACGTGTAACCACGGACAACCATCACTCTCACGTGTAACCACGGACAACCATCACTCTCACGTGTAACCACGGACAACCATCACTCTCACGTATAACCACGGACAACCATCACTCTCACGTATAACCACGGACAACCATCACTCTCACGTATAACCACGGACAACCATCACTCTCACGTATAACCACGGACAACCATCACTCTCACGTATAACCACGGACAACCATCACTCTCACGTATAACCACGGACAACCATCACTCTCACGTATAACCACGGACAACCATCACTCTGACGTATAACCACGGACAACCATCACTCTCACGTGTAACCACGGACAACCATCACTCTCACGTGTAACCACGGACAACCATCACTCTCACGTGTAACCACGGACAACCATCCCTCTCACGTGTAACCACGGACAACCATCACTCTCACGTATAACAATCATCACTCTCACGTATAACAACCATCACTCTCACGTATAACAACCATCACTCTCACGTATAACAACCATCACTCTCACGTATAACAATCATCACTCTCACGTATAACAACCATCACTCTCACGTATAACAACCATCACTCTCACGTGTAACCACGGTGTTTATTAACACAGTGAGTGATAGGACATCTGAAGCTGACACAGGCAGCATGCTGCTCTGCAGAGCGGTGTAGGAGTATTCAGATAATTTACTTAACAATATAATATATAATTACTCCATGACAATGAGGGCGGCTCGATTATGGAAGAACTAATAAACAGAATTATAATTACATTGAAATCAGGATTATTTAAAGCTATGCTGCGTAGTTTCTGTCGCCCCCAAGAGGAATACTAAGTAATGACAACAACACCGTCAGCGCATCCAAGCCTTACGTGATCGCGCACCGTGACTTTTTGCATCATCATTTTTGAACACTTCTCGCTTATTCTTCCGAAATTTTTGTCGCTCTTTTTTTTGCAATTGTTGTTAATTATTGAACGATTTTCAAAGCTTTTTTTAAATTTAATTTTTAATTTTTATTTCAAATGCTATAAAATTACATGAAACACACAAATTCAATAAAAGTAGTGAACTAATCATTTATTTTACTTGTAAAGAGCATTGTAGGAACCCTCCATGTTGCTTTTTTTGACAATTTTATAGAAAAAGAAACACAAATTTCTAATATAGAAACTTTAAAAATGGGTCAAATTTGACCCGAGGACAACAGGAGGGTTAACAATAAGTAGCAAGACACCACAGAGTAGAAATACTCCATAACAAGTAAATATCCTTTAAAAAAAGTGCCTTTTTCAATTTTCTTCTCACTCTTAAAAGCAACAATCTCTTTCAGATAACCTGCTCTACTTTAACTGCACATATCACAGTATCCCGGTTGCTCCCGTAAAGCCGGTGATCCTGATATTTTGGTGGATGGCGAGCTTATCCCTGAGATATGGATGCTGCTCTTCTGCCCTCCTGGGGACCAAATCGTTCAAGATACAGTAAGCTGACCCAGAATCACGTGCACGTATCAGAGCTCGCATGTTTTGAAACAGATGCCGCTGATTATTTTGGCAGCTTGGGACAGATGTTCACAAACGGGCTGTTTTTTTTTTAGAGGATTTACAAATTACAACGTTCAAAAGTTTGCAATCGGTTGTTCCATTGATGTTCTTCTTTCCTTCAATAAATAAAGTTGTAGGAGTGTTGAAATGAATTATTGCCATAGTGTCATAATCGGTTATTGCCTACCGTTCATTCAGAACTGTCTTTTTTAAGAGCAGATGCAATCAAAAATGGGAGTTCATATATATATAATACAAGCGAAAACTGTCTATCACCTAGCAACAGCAATGTGCTTTGAGAGGATGAAGCATTAACCTTGTGTTGTCTTCACGTCAACCATGAAAAACAACATTTTGGTTCCTTTTTTTCAACATTATTATCGCTTTTTCAACCATTTTTGCAACTTTTTCAATGTTGCGGGTGCTTTTCTTGATGTTTTTTCCAGCGTTTTTTTGGTATTTTTAATGTTGCTTATTTCAACGGCCCATTTTTTGTGAGAATGGGTCAATTTGACCCAAGGACAACATGAGGGTTAAGTTAATTTGACTCATTCAGCGGCCGGCTCTCTGCCTCCTAACGTTGCTACTCCAGCGTCTGCATGGCAATGGTACACATAACAATGGCTGCTGCTCTGTAGGCGTGGGGGGGGGGGAATCAATCCAGCATAGTATTGCAATATTTTCAGTGCCAATACTGTAACGATACACAGACACCAAGTATCGATCTTTTATTATATATTACATATTATGTATGTGTTGGTCCGTTTGTCTGCTTGACAATCCTATTTTGCAGCAATGAAATTGACGTGACATTTGAGATTTGATCAGTTTGTTTCTTTTTAGATAAAACAGATGTTGATAAGTTTCCTTTTGGGGACGTCATTTGAAATTGGGGAAAAATTAGAAGTTGGAAAAAAGGTTATAAATTGCAATATATCACAATCGCAATAATATCGTATCGTGGCGTAAGTATCGCAATGATATCGTATCGGGAGGCGTCTGGTGATTCCCCCCCCCCCACTGCTCTGACTATTCTGCTAGGTGGATTTTAACAGAAATGGCCGTTCTATCCATTTAATTTCTATGGTAGGGACCCTGATGTACTTACGCAGACCCATGGGTGCTTCAGAGCCTCCTGGGCAGTGATTCTCTTGGCTGGGTTGATAGTCAGCATCTGGTTGATCAGATTTTTAGCCTCCGGAGTCACCGTGTCCCACTCTGGGGAGGGAAACTAAAGTGTGCACACACACATACATACATACATGCACGCCCACATACGTATTAAACACATGAGCAGCATAATGTCTGATTCAGAGTGGGAGAAACAGAGAGGAGTGATAATAAAACAGAGGCGAGCTCACGTCGTACGCTCCAGCTTTGATCTGCTGGTA
The DNA here is from genome assembly GCA_013375575.1 of Percina caprodes. Lineage (NCBI taxonomy): Eukaryota > Metazoa > Chordata > Actinopteri > Perciformes > Percidae > Percina > Percina caprodes. The sequence continues at coordinate 964,200 of JABXJD010000098.1, forward strand.
GAGTTTGTGCTGGTCCTCGTCCCAGAACGGAGGGTATCCAACCAGAAGAATGTAGAGGATCACACCTACACACCAGAACACAACCTTTGTATGAGTGACGAGAAGAAGAGCGTGGAGGCGGCGGATAGAAATACACAGACAGAGAGCTCACCGCATGCCCAGATGTCGACAGGTTTGCCGTACGCCTCCTTCCTCAGCACCTCTGGGGACAAGTAGCCGGGAGTCCCTGCAAAGCCTGCACACACAAACACACATCAGGTACATTTTCCTCTAAATAAGCGTGTATTGTTTTTATACAGTTTACATATGCATTACATGGAACAAGCTTCCAGAAGAAGTTGTGCATTCCCCTTCAGTTACGTAACTTTCTATCCATTTTATTTCTATGGTCCCTATGCAGTATGGAAAAGTATTGAATTTGATTTTAGTCATTTTCAGGTTCTGGACCAGAATAGGTTGGATACAAGTTGTCTGACAAAATATCACGTCATGCACAGCTATGAAGCTGGCTTGTAATATATCTAACTGATTTATGAAATGTAAGTTCGTAAGTGTTTTATTGTCATATGCACAGTAAGGAAACGTGTTTCCCTGTACAATGAAATTCTTCCTTTTGTGTCCACAGAATGCCAAACAATGTATACTACTACAATATACACTACAGCAAATATATATATATATATATATATATATATATATATATATATATATATATATATATATATATATGATCCATAAAGAAATATTAATATTAATAATAACAAACAGTGCAAATGTACACAGTGAAAGTGATGCGCAAACTGGAAAAAAACGTCAAGGTAGACCTAGTCTTAGTCCTAGTTATGAGGTTGCTTTAGCCTCGTTGACACCTTGTCTGGCGAAGGTTCATTCACAGGCCGTTTCCAAATGGGCGTCACCAACGGACGCCGCTCAAATGGGCGTCACCAACGGACGCCGCTCAAATGGGCGTCACCAACGGACGACGCTCTAATGGGCGCTACCACGCCTCTCTAATGGGCACTAACGGACGCCGCTCTAATGGGCGTCACTAACGGACGCCGCTCAAATGGGCGCTACCAACGGACGCCGCTCTAATGGGCGTCCAACGGACGCCACTCTAATGGGCGTCACCAACGGACGCCACTCTAATGGGCGTCACCAACGGACGCCGCTCTAATGGGCACCAACGGACGCCGCTCTAATGGGCGTCACCAACGGACGCCGCTCTAATGGGCGCACCAACGGACGCCGCTCTAATGGGCGCGCCGCTCTAATGGGCGCACCAATGGACGCCGCTCAAATGGGCGTCACCAACGGACGCCGCTCTAATGGGCGTCACCAACGGACGCCGCTCTAATGGGCGTCACCAACGGACGCCGCTCTAATGGGCGCTACAACGCCTCTCAAATGGGCGTCCCGGACGCCGCTCAAATGGGCGTCACCAACGCGCGCTCTAATGGGCGTCACCAACGGACGCCGCTCTAATGGGCGTCAACGGACACCGCTCAAATGGGCGTCACTAACGGACGCCGCTCAAATGGGCGTCACTAACGGACGCCGCTCAAATGGGCGTCCAACGGACGCCGCTCAAATGGGCGCACCAACGGACGCTCTAATGGGCGTCACCAACGGACGCCGCTCTAAGCGTCACCAACGGACGCCGCTCTAATGGGCGCACCAACGGACGCGCTCAAATGGGCGTCACCAACGGACGCCGCTCTAATGGGCGCACCAACGGACGCCACTCTAATGGGCGTCACCAACGGACGCTCTAATGGGCGTCACCAACGGACGCCGCTCTAATGGGCGCACCAACGGACGCCGCTCTAATGGGCGCACCAACGGACGCCGCTCTAATGGGCGGGACGCCGCTCTAATGGGCGCTACCAACGGACGCCGCTCTGGGCGCACCAACGGACGCCGCTCTAATGGGCGTCACCAACGGACGCCGCTCAATGGGCGTCACCAATGGACGCCGCTCAAATGGGCGTCACCAACGGACGCCGCTCTAATGGGCGCACCAACGGACGCCGCTCTAAGGGCGTCACCAACGGACGCCGCTCTAATGGGCGTCACCAACGGACGCCGCTCTAATGGGCGTCACCAACGGACGCGCTCAAATGGGCGTCACCACGCTCTAATGGCGTCACCAACGGACGCCGCTCTAATGGGGCGCGCTTTAAGGCGTCACCAACGGATGCCGCTCGGGCGTCCGGACGCCGCTCTGGGCGTCCAACGGACGCCGCTCAAATGGGCGTCACCAACGGACGCCGCTCTAATGGGCGTCACCAACGGACGCCGCTCTAAGGGGCGTCACCAACGGACGCCGCTCTAAGGGGCGTCACCAACGGACGCCGCTCTAATGGGCGTCACCAACGGACGCCGCTCAAATGCCTCTGGGCGCAATTGGTACAGGCTGGCTTTTGCTATAGGGAATAGTGACTGTAGGTTGTTCCTTTTTTGTGAGGCAATGAATACGGAGTGATTCAGACACAGTCTTTGAATCATTATGAAATGGAAGCTTAAATGAGCGTTTTTAGCTGCAGCCTCTTTATGATCGATCTCCGTACTGGCTCTGGGTCAAGTAAGAAAGTTGTTGGGTGGACTTGATTCAATCTGGCGGAAGCTGGGCTATCCTCCAAATCCATTAGTCACTATCCTTGTTATCTTCCTGAATAGAAGAATTTACACAAGAGAATTAGACAAAAGACAAACCTTCAGAAACTGTTAACAAAAAAGATCAAGAAAATTATCCTGTCAGTCACATGAGATGAGTGTAATATTGGAGGAAGAGGAGGCAGAAATCCCTTGTTCTTTAGACTCGAGGGCACGCTTACAAAAAAGGGTAAAATGACAGTATGGATGAACGGTCCTGCGGAAGCCTAAACTTCTCTTTACAGGCTTCAGCTTGACAGCTCTGCTGCACATCACAGCTGTCAAGCAACAGAGCCCTTCATCATCAAGAGGAGGAAGAGGAGGAGGGTGGAAACAGAGGGGCGGATGTTTTTGCAGATTTCCTTTAAAAATAAAAAAATGGACTTCCCAAGTTTCTCTTATGCTACCATCTGTGGGTAACATGACATGGTGCTCTTTGGATGCTTTTATTTAGACCTTAGTGGTCCCTAATACTGTATCTGAAGTCTCTTTTATATAGACCTTAGTGGTCCCCTAATACTGTATCTGAAGTCTCTTTTATATAGACCTTAGTGGTCCCCTAATACTGTATCTGAAGTCTCTTTTATATAGACCTTAGTGGTCTCCTAATACTGTATCTGAAGTCTCTTTTATATAGACCTTAGTGGTCTCCTAATACTGTATCTGAAGTGTCTTTTATATAGACCTTAGTGGTCCCCTAATACTGTATCTGAAGTCTTTTCCCCAAAATTCAGCCTTGGGGGGGCAAGGTGGAGGATGGGGGTGTGGCCTTGGACAACTGCCTCTTTGCTCATTAGAAAGCCATGATGTCTCTATTTTTCTATTTTCATGCCAGCGGACCTTGAACTTTATGATTAATCCAACTTTTTATTTAGGGTGCCTTTGGAAACTAAATGTTAGAGGATGCATCCAGGTGCCAGGTGCAGCCATCGTGGTTTTAGGAGGGTGGAGCCTGTTTTCTTTGCTGGTCAGTGGTCTATATCAACAACGTGCATGAAATTTGATAAGCAGATCAGTAATCTTGTTAAAATGAGCTTTTTCCAGCCTTGTCTGCTGGCTAAAGTTAAGCCGTTCCTGAGCAGCACGACCTAGAAAAGGCCATTCATGCTTTTATCAGTTCAAGGTTGGATTACTGTAACGCTCTCTCTGTTGGTCTGAACCAGACCTCCACCTCACGCCTTCAGCTTGTGCAAAATGCTGCTGCTCGCTTTTAACAAATACATCTAGACGTGCACGCATCACTCCCGTCCTCTACACCTTGCATTGGCTCCCGGTGCATTTTAGAATAGATTTTTAAGATTTTATTGTTTGTTTTTAAGTCATTAAATGGTCTCACCCCGGAGGATTTGTCTGAAATGTTAACTTTGCGGGAGCACAACCGGTCATTGCGGTCTTCAAATCAGCGAGTTTTAGAAGTCCCGAGGTCCAGGTATAAATGGTGGGGGGGGGTCAGGCTTTTGCAGATGCTGCCCCGAGACTCTGGAACAAGTTCCCCCCCACCCCCCCTGATATTCACACTATTACAGGTGTTGCTCTTTTTAGGTCCAAACTCAAACGTATCTGTTAGTCTGGCTTTTAATACGTAGCGGTGGTGGGACGGTTTCATTCTTCTGTTTCTTTGTGACTTTTTCTGATTTGACTGTTTTCTATGTTCACTCTTTCTAGCGTATGATGCGTATGTATGTGTGTGTGTGTGTGTGTGTGTGTGTGTGTGTGTGTGTGTGTGTGTTACATACCAAACCAAGCCTGCTGCTCCCCTTGAACCTCGATAGCGAGTCCGAAGTCAGCCAGCTTCACTGCTGCGTTCTTACACTTGCTGGCCAGCAGCAGGTTCTCCGGCTGCATGAGCAACACAGACACCATCAGAGCTGCTCGCGTCAGACATCTCGTTAACATCTCCAAACACCTACCATTCTTTTTATTTTGGTGGAAGAAGTTGCTCCCCAATGTACCTGTAAGTCGAGTGCAGATTTGAGTTGCGCATGCGTCACTTTGCAACAAGTAGCCTACAAGATGCTAACGAGAGACTTCTGTAAAGTCAACACAGTAAAAATGGACCTACTTAACCAAGTTGGTTCACTGCTAGCTTAGCTACAAGTTAGCATCAAACACAACAAAGGCTGTCAGTTGAATGGTGTTTTGAGCTAACGTTAGCAACCAAACAACCATAGATAGCTACAACGTTTTTGAAATGACTGCTAGCTTAGCTACAAGTTAGCATCAAACTCAACAAAGGCTGTCAGTTGAATGGTGTTTTGAGCTAACGTTAGCAACCAAACAACCATAGATAGCTACAACGTTTTTGAAATGACTGCTAGCTTAGCTACAAGTTAGCATCAAACTCAACAAAGGCTGTCAGTTGAATGGCGTTTTGAGCTAATGTTAGCAACCAAACAACCATAGATAGCTAAAACGTTCTTTAAATGACTTCCATCTTCTGTTATTGTTTGTAATGAGAAATGTTTAATATTTTATGGATTTCACAAATCTCAGTATGACAGTTATGTCGTAAACCGTTTAAATCTGAACGTGCACAACTCAAATCTGCACTCGACTCACATCGGGGAGGGACAGAAAATGTTATTTAGGGAGGACTTCTCTTTTAAACTTCTGTAAATTGATTAAACATGCGTTATCTCTGGTTCTTGGCAATAATAAACGGCACATTGATACCAGTTACATTGTTTATTCAGTGTGAAATGAATGCCAGAGAAACTTCAAACCTTACAAATACCATCAATAAATATTAGTAATTCCTCCCACACAGGAGCAAGACACTCAGACTGAAAGAGAGACAAAACTCTCTTAGAGCTTTCTCTTTGTAGTGATTTTTCATCTCTTTGTGGTTATTTCGGGTCTTTTTGTAGCCACTTTGCACTTTTTTGCGATTATTTTGCATCATTTTGTGTCTCTTTGTGGTCACCTTGCATCTGTTTGTGGCCGTTTTATGTCTCTTTGTAGTCATTTTGCATTTTTTTTAGGCCATTTTGCATCATTTTACTTCTATTTGCAGTCATTTTGCATCTCCTATTAGGGCTGCACAATACGTTTTTTTTATCATCATCACAATATCAACTGCCACAATATACATACACAACGGCTGCGACATATCGCGAAAGACACTTGGAAAATATATGAAGAAAACTGCACTTTATTTCTCTTTAGTTTCTTTACTTTTATATTCAATTCAATGTTCAATTGGTTCAATAAAGGAAAGTTTAGTTTTAAATTCAACAAGCAACTTGTATTTTAGCAGAATACTGAACGCAGCAGAAAAGCAGAATTAAGTACACTTATATATCCGTTTATTGCAAATATTGTTATGAAGAACGTTATCGCATATCACATATTTTCCTCATATCGTGCATTCTTTTTTGTCTCTTGGTTGTGGTTGTTTTGCTTGTCTTTGTAGTCACTTCACATGGTACTCACTTCCACAGTAATCCATCCATCTCACTAATAAGCCAACTAAGCTATGACCCTCTGACTCTGGTATGGGGGGGGGGGGACGTTTTGAAGGGGGTCCTGACCACACACCTGGCCCTTTGCCCCTGTTTACACATACATGGTTATTTTTACAAATGGAGACATTTCCCTTTGTGGGTACCCTTCGTTTACACGCAAATTGAGAATTCGCCTCTGAAAACGAGTAGAAGAAGTGAAGAAGAGAAGAGAGAGGCAGTGATTTGTTTCTGTCAGGATTCTGATTGGCTAACATGGGCTTGAGCTTCGCGTTACCCTGCAACCTACAGGTTTGGGGTGCTCTGCACGGCATCGACAGCCTATACAGTATACACAGGTAAATGAACACAGCTGTGCACCATGTTAAAGGAGAATTCCGCTCAATTTCAGTACGTAGCTCTTTGTTTGGAAATGTGGAGGTCTGTCAGTAGAGAGAAAAATGAAACCAATCGGTGGTGCCTACACCGTGTTATCCTCCTGCTAGAGTTAACACCAAACAGGTTTAAACAGGGCAAGTTATAAACGTGTTTTTAGCCTCTAGACATGCTTGAAATGTCATTACAAGTGCCTACCCATGTGCAGTGATTCCTTCCAAGTGAACACAGTGAGTCTGACTGCAGTAGAGGTGACAGAAAGTCATGTTTCGACTAGTGTGGATTTCCCCGAAAACAGGAAATAAGCAGAGGTACAGTATGTGCACTGGCTGAATGAACACAACTTGTATGCCTTTCTGTCACATCTACTGCAGACAGATTCACTGTGTTCACTCTGAAGGAATCACTGCACATGGGTAGGCTCTTGTAATGACATTTCAAGCATGTCTAGAGGCTAAAAACACGTTTACAACTTGCCCTGTTTGAGCCTGCTGGGTGCTAACGCTAGCAGGAGGATAACACAGTGTAGGCAGCACCGATTGGTTTCATTTGTCTCTCTACTGACAGACCTCCACATTTACAACCAACAGAGCTACGTATTGAAATTGACCGGATTTCTCCTTTAATTTGGAAACTGGAGAGGTTGTAATGTCTGTTGATGACAATATCTCCATTGCAGAGGAAAAGTTGCCTTTCCATACAACTGGTTGGTTTTCATATGAGTAGAATTATAAGGAAAACAGAAAAGTGTGACAGACCACTGGGATGCAACCAGTTAAACCAGATCAGAAGAATAAGAATAGTTATGGATGGAGCACACACACACTCATAGCAACACTCAGACATATTCACACACACACACACACACACACACACATACAGACACACACACAGACGCACACACATACAACCACACACACAAATACACGCACACATACTCACACACACATGCACGCACGCACACACACACACACACACACACACAGACGCACACACACACACACAGACACACACACACACAGACACACACACACACACAGACACACACACAGACGCACACACACATACACACACACACACACACGCACACACGAGTAATTCAAAACACAGCTTGTCTTTTTGCAAGAGTCTTTCCTGCTCAGACACTGATGTAACAGCAATCTGGCAAACATCCACCAGACACACACACACACACACACACACACACACACACACAGGGAACACAGCTCCTTGTTAAATAGCCAATCTATACTGATAGTGATACATTTGTGCCATCAACTAGTCAATAACTAGTCAATAACTAATCAATCCACCACAGAAGCAGCTGGATGTTTTGCTCAAGCTGCAGGACAGTCATCATGTCACCCTCTGCTGGCTGATTTAGAAACTCAATTAGAGGACGCTTGACTCATGAAGAGGAGGAGGAACCTACTTATGCAATAAAATCATGTAATCATTTGTACATTTAACTGCAGGAAGAAGAAACTCTGGATTTGAAGGAATAGTTTAAAACGCTCACTTGTCGAGAGTCAGACAAGAAGTTTGACACAATTTAAATTTTCACAAAATTTAACTTCCTATTCATATTTATTGAGATTTTAAGTAAGTACTAATTAATGAGCAGTACTATATCATACAACGTTGAGCAACCCAATGCCCGTCCAGAGTAACTCCAGGCTGAAAAGCAGGGTTTTCGCTGCCCTTTCTGGTTTAAAAAGGTTTCTGTTGCACCTGTAACCACACCCAAAAGTGACGTCACGGCGCACCAACACACCCTAGGATACACTTCTACATCACTGCAGCAAGGTGAGAGCCTAACCAGTGGAGGTCAGCAAAAACAAGGTTTTCAGGTCATGATTAAGGTAGTGATGGCCAAATGAAGTGTCTTTATTTTCCGAGCCCACCAAATGGCGCTCTTGGTTTTAAGAGAAAGACTTAAGGTGTTGCAATTCAGTGTATTTGCAACCAATTGTTGAACAGAGAGCGCCATCTAGTGGCCTCAGAAAATAAAGACACTGGTTCACAAAGCTTCATTCGGCCATCACTAGATAAAGGGATAGATTGGATCTTTTGAAGTGGGGTTGTATTGCTGTCTGACAGCAAGGTAAAGCACTGAAAATATTCTAATTATAATGTCCACTTATACCAATAGAGATGATTTTAGGTGTTTAGTATGCATTTAGCAGCCGCCGCATACAAACACACTTCAAAACATCTGAACTATCCCTTTAAGTTTTTCTTTCAATTAAGGTTCAAACAAGAATATCATCTTAATAAAATAAATACAGTAACTACACTTAAATGCATGCACAGACAGTTTAATGACGCACATGAAAGCACAAACACACGCACGCGCAGACATGCACAGACATGCTTAGTTTAAATACTGCACTTACCGGCCTTCAGACTATGGTACAACAGTCAGACGCAGACAAATACAACTTCAAATCCCTCCCAACACACACAGACCGACACAGAGACACATACAAAGACACACACACAGACACACACACACACACCCCTGCAGGTGACTCACCTTGAGGTCTCTGTGTACCACCCCCATCTGATGGCAGTGGAGCACGGCCTCCAGGATCTGCTGGATGCAATGACTGCACGCAAACAGCAGGGGGAGCAGGTTAGTCTGAGCACATTCGTTCCCCCAACTGTCACATCCATGCAGAAGCAGCTCACACACACAATATCACAATCTCACACACACACACACACACACACACATTTATTCTCGATGCAGTCACACGCTGCAAAAAAAAAAAAAGTGTGAGTGAACCTGTCTGGGAACTAACGCAGAGAGAAGGTGTGCATTTTGCTAGTTTCCAAGAGAGGGCCAAGCATTAGTCAGACAGCGTGGGAGTGAGCTGCAGCTTCACGTGGGAGACGCTGCGTCTAACCTGCACATTCTCCTGTGTAATGTATTCTTTGACGAAACATTTTAGCAGGTTTCCAAGCATCTGAAGTAGCTCTGCTGTTACTCTGCTGAACTCTACTCTCTCTCTCTCTCTCTCTCTCTCTCTCTCTACCTTCATTCTTACACTCTCACTCTCTCACTCCCAGAGTTTTTGTTCTCCGTCTGCCGGGGGCCACGGGAAATCAAAATTCCTGTTCAGACCGTCTAAAATAGTGCAACAAGAGTCCCAAAAGCAAAACCTGAAGACAGGCAGACACGCAAAAAGAGTCAGACTGCAGGCACAGGCATAGGCATTTTAAATCACAGGCAGAAATTTAAAAAAAAAATAAAAATAAAGCAAGCTTGTACCCTTGTTCAGAGGGTGCAGGGCAATGCGACATAATAAGACACACACACACACACCTTGAGGTCCCTGTGCACTATGTCATGTTGGTGGGTGTAAGACACACAGTCTAGAATCTGATGGATACAGTGACTGTGGAGACAAAACAACAGGGTGAGGAGAAGATAAAGGAGGGAACACAGAAAGCAAAAGGAAGCACAACAGACAGTAAATACAGAAGGGAAACATCTGACAGGAGGAGTTAACAGAAGATTATATGGCCAGTTCACCAAAATGACTTATTTCTCATAGCTTGCTATGCGGATAGTTTTGTTTTTCCGGGTTTTGAGATATTTGTCTCTGAGATTTATTTGCCCCCAAACCATAACAAAAGGAGGTGGTTGGGATTTGTGTTCACAGCATTAAAAAATAAAAAAATATTTGTGGCCGGGTTAGTTCAGTGGGTGGAGCAGGCGTACACTACCGGTCAAAAGTTTGTGGTCACTTACAAATGTCCATCCCACTCCATTATAGACTGAATACCAGCTGATCTGAGTGGGGGGGGGGGGCTGACCTTTAATGCAATATCTACATTTCCCATTATCAGCAACCATTCATCCAATGCTCCAAAGGCTCGTTCTGTTCACTGATCTGATATCATTTTAAAAAACTAACTGAGGAAACATTAGAGAACCTTTTGCAATTATATAAGCACATAACGTAATCTGACAACTACCTGGTTAAAAAAACAATGCAACTGATCTCAGCTGGTATTCTGTCTATAATGGAGTGCAATGGACATTTCTAAAAGACCCCAAACTCTTGGCCAGTAGTGTACACTTCGAGGTTTATGCCTCGATGCAGAGCTCCAGGGTTCGGGTCCGACGTGTGACGATTTCCTGCACCTCCCCCCCCCCCATCTCTCCCCTTTCTCACCTGGCTGTCCTGTCAAGTAAAGGTGGAAAATCCCCTAAAAAAATAATCTTTAAAAAGAACTAAATTGTGATATCCAAACCTGAGTAACAGCGGTATGTAACATGTGACAAAACACCTGCAGTCCTGTTTCCCAGCATAGGATTTAATTTGACTCGTCCCTAGGGATCGTCACATGTCAACAAATACATCTTCCTGTGCACACACTGTTTAAAGGAAGTGGATGTAGCCAATGTGACGTCACCCATTAGTTTTTTATTTATTTATTTCAGGTTCATTTAACAGGGACACTGCACACTAATAATACATGTAAAATGTAAAATGTGCCAGAATTAGCCAAAAGGCTATTTTACATCTGCTGTCCCTGGACAGGTGGTACAATGGCACACCTAAAAAGATAAAAGGATTATAATAGTACATATTGGTTTAACCCAATACAAGTAAAATTAACTATAAATTAGTTTGTGGACTACCGCTTTCTAGCCTCAAATTAGGAATTTTGTCCATTGCCATTTGGACCAAAGGGTGGATCTGACTGAGAAGCGAGGTAGCCATGCCCTAAAGCGTCCTCTGCTTTATCGTCTATTTTCAATTAAATGGGACTATAAATTACTGAATGAACATCATGCCGTGTTGACGAAGACTCGAAACTAGCGATTAAGTCCGTGAACTCGTTATGAAAATGTTAACTGAGATAATAAATCAAATGAGAAGTAGGGTCATTTTGTCATAGACTTCTATGGAAACTGACTTCTCTTTGGAGCCAGTGAAGTCGCCCCCTGCTGGACGTTAGATACAACGCAGCTTTAACCCTCGTGTTGTCTTCCCATCGACCTGCAACTTTATGTTTTTCCGGGTCGAATTTTCGAAATTTTTTCCTACACTTTTCTCAACGTTTTTGTAGATTTTTTTCCAATTTTTTTTGTCACTTTTATTATGTTTTTTATTTTTTTTTTACAAGTTTTTATCTCACATTTACCAATCTTTTTTTGTCACTTTTATTACGTTTTTTTTATTTTTTTTAACAAGTTTTTATCTCACATTTACCAATTTTTTTTGTCACTTTCATTATGTTTTTGTATTTTTTTTTAACAAGTTTTTATCTCACATTTACCAATTTTTTTTGTCACTTTCATTATGTTTTTGTATTTTCTTTTAACAAGTTTTTATCTCACATTTACCAATTTTTTTTGTCACTTTTATTATGTTTTTGTATTTTTTTTAACAAGTTTTTATCTCACATTTACCAATTTTTTTTGTCACTTCTTTTTAACAAGTTTTTGTCACCTTTGGCGATTTTTTCCCCCGATTTTGTTTGGTCACTTTTTTCAGCGTTTAAAAAAAAAAAAATTGTTGAATTTTTCCGGCGTTTTTGAAGCTTTTTCCAACATTTGTCACTTTTTTCAACATTCTTTGGTCATAGTTCTGATATATTTTGTAAACGGGTCAATTTGACCCCGAGGACAACAGGAGGGTTAAGGAGCTGCAGCATTAGCTTCACCTCTCAGAACCAGAAGCTACGTTCACTTCTTTCATAAAGTCTTCGGTGCAAGTCACATGACAAAGTGCTCCATATTTCATACCAAATGTTCACCATCGTAGTTTAGCATGTTAGCATGTTAACTTATTCTAATTAGCCCAACAAAGAATGTTCTTCTTAAGGAAACTGTTGTCTTTTAATGTCAGCAGCAACATACTTCGGATGTTCTACCGTGCTTTCATTGAAAGTGTTCTTTCCTTTGGCATCATCTGTTGGTATGGCAACGCCACTGAAGCACAAAAAAAGTGCATTAGAAAAACAATAATAATGTCCAGCAAATTATCGGGTATTTCATTCCCAGGCATGGAAAGTTTATATAAAAACAGAATAATGAGAAAGGCAAATAGTATTGTAGTATTGTAGTATAGTATCAGAAGCCCCCCCTTGCCTCCTCATTTGAACTGCTACCCTCAGAACGGAGATACCGTGCTCCTTTGTTTAAAAAAAACAGATCCAAGCTCTCCTTTGTTCCACAGGCCATTAAACTTAATAATGAAGGTCCCGTACAATGCTAGATATATTTTTTATTGTATATTTTTTACTGTAATTTCTCATTCTTCCAGCTGGTCTGGAACTCTAACTCTACCCCCCTCCCCTTTTCCTAGTGGTTTGGTCTATAGTATGAGTGGTAATGTACATGTGTTATGTTTTTCCTCCTGCTTGCCTTATCTGTTTTAATACCATGTGACTTGATTTTTACTGCAACATAATTTCCCCATGGGGACAATAAACATGAACAAACAAACAAGTGCAGCTGAGGCTGATGGGGATGTCATTAGTTTGATGATTGTAATTTTGGCTGAATATTAATGTTGACCCAATGATGGTGCTAGATAACAGTCAATGAAAGTTATTATGATTCATCCACAGAATTTCATGGTAATCCCTCCAAAAGTTGTCAATGCTATTTACTTCAGACCGAAAACGTCAACATGCGTGTGGCGTTAGAATAAAAGTCAGGGAATTACCAAAGTCAGTAGGATTCAGCCTCTATGGCAATGTTTCCCACACTTAGGGTCGGGACCCAAAATGGGTCGCAGACCGGTTTTATTGGGTCGCCAATTGGCAGAGTAAAATGAGAATCTGTCTTTTTGACTTTAGCGTACCTGAAAAACAAATACAGAAACAGACTAAATGCTCAGCATGACCTCAGAATGACCTCAGAATGACCTCAGAATGACCTCAGAATGACCTCAGAATGACCTCAGAATGACCTCAGAATGACCTCAGAATGGCACTTTCAAAAACCGAACCTAGAGTAGATCAGCTGGTTGAGATCTTCAACCAGACACATACATCTCATTAAATTCAAGTCAGCATTATTAAAAACATGTTGGTGTGGGTCCTGAGGGACGATGGGAGGGGACGGAGACACAGAGAGGACAATAGAGACCTTTTCTGTTTTTGATTACTTTTATAATGGAATAAATACACTTCATATACATTTAAATTCATTGTTTGTTCCGTCTTTTGTCCACAGTTTAAAAATGTAGATGTTACAATGATTCATGGTGTATTTTTGTAAATTTGGGTCCCGGGGAGACACCAGGTTTCTCTTTTGGGTCTTGAGCTGAAAAAGATTGGGAACCACTGGTCTAGGGGAACACAAATTTTCATGAAAATTCATTGACTAAATATTGAGATATGTCAGTCTGGACTGAAGCGGCAGATCCACCCACTGACTGACACTTATTCCTTTAGCTATGGTGCAACTTGAATAATCTAGATACCTCACTGCCAACTAATTTAAACTGAATCAATAGTCTCTGATGATTATCCAGAACAATGGGGACACTAATGTGGAACCTAACACTGTTGTCATTACTCGACATTGTGAGGCCCACAAACTCTATTCCACTCTCCTCCATTGTATTAGGAATGGAAACAGACATCTGACTGACACATATCTCCAAACCTGGATGCATTAAAGTAAAACTCTTCGCATGGTTGGATACCTCTCGTGGTTTTGAGGGAGTCATTTGGGTGAAACTACCCTTTAACGCAGTATAGAAAGGAGGAAAAGGGATCGAGTGATTCTGAGGGCAGACGGAGTACAGAGAGGAAAACTGTCAGTGAGATACTGTTGGACAGTAATCAAGACATGCTAATCACACACCCACACAAAAACACATTGAGTGACACACACACACACACACTTAAAGCAAAGAAACAAGGAAGGCAAATGAGAGGGGAGAAAAGAAAATAATACGGAAAGTAAAATAAATACAGAGGTAAAAGACACAAGATACATCGAGACGATTATCAGAACTCTTTTGTACATCCATTGTTTTTGCTTATGTGTGTATGTGGAAATTTAGTACAATGGAAGTGCTGGTGTGAGCAGCAGTCTTAAGCTCTATTTGTACTGGATTATATTGTCTGGGGACCTCGTTGTGATTTAGGAATGACCCCCTCACATCCGAGTTTCGTACGGCGCATTTGCAGTGCTTTCACTCAAATTTACTGACATTTCTTAACTTGGGGAGTCGGGTACACGGAGGCGTGTGGAGGATGGCCGCCACACTGCACTTGGGTCGGGGGTTTTGTATCTTTTTGGGCCAGGTTCTGGTAGAGGTTACCAGAGGCGCATACCCTATCATCCCCACCAGGACGGCACCCACACAGCATCACCGTCAACCCTCGGATGAAGCCGCGGAGACTGTGTTGACCCGGGGACAGAGGTCTCAGGTTGAACAGTGATCCAGACTAGGTTGGCCATGAAAATGCAGAATCCGCAGTGCCCCGCAATCCCATATCCGTCTATCCACAGGAAACAAAAGCCTAATATGACCCTGCTAAATTACAGACATGTTGATTCTCCTGGGACTAATATTATCCTCGGACCTCGGTGTTCAGCAAAATATAGTAAGTCAATTACGGGGAGAATTTCTACTTGAAAAATAGACCTTTTTCCCAGCAGACATTTTGAATGGGAAAAGCCAAGCTGAAATTAAAAACCTTAACGATGGCTCGATCAATCAAATGGGGCAGGTCTACTTTCTGTTCCCAGAGTCAGAACTAAACAGGGGAGCAGCGTTCAGTTTCTATGCTCCTCATATCTGGAACAAACTCCCAGAAACCTGCAGGTCTGCTGCTACTCTCAGTTCTTTTAAATCAATGCTGAAGACTTTTCTTTTTGATATTGCTTTTCTTTAAATGATGTTCATTTCATTAATGTTTAATTTCTTATACTGCACTGTAACTTTTATTCCCGTGGTTTATCAGTTTTTATTTTTAACTGTTTCTTCTGTGTTTTATCTGTTTTTATTTTTAACTGTTTTTATTTTCTTATTTTTTTTAACTGTTTTTGTGTAAAGCACTTTGAATTGCCCTGTTGCTGAAATGTGCTCTACAAATAAAGCTGCGTTGCCTTGCCTTGCCTCCCATCAAGTGTCCCGGTAAGCTATTTCATTTAGTCAACATACACAATACCAGGGTTTCCTAAGTGGCATGCAGCCATTGTTAATGGTTTTGAATGCACCTGTGCTTTTCCCACTATGACATGTCATCATGTCTTCCGTGAAAAAGGTCTATTACAGACATGACCAATTTGCACAGGATTACGCTCACAGACAACCCCTGTGATTATTACAAATGACTAGTGGTCACTATAATACTTATCCAGTGCGAATAGGGCTTTAGTGCCAGTGTAGCATATTCTGCATAATTGAAATGCATCAAACATCAATTGTTTTTCATTTAAAAAAAATCTCAAATCAGCTGTAATTCACGTAAATGAATACCTTAACTTACATGGTACTAAATCATTTCCAGCAACAGCATTTTACATGGTTGATTGACTACAGACAAGTTTATTAAAGTGTTAATCCTGAAAATCACCCATGTCGTGGTGGTTTTGGTTTTTGTATTCACACTAGTAAAGTGACAATTATACATTAACATATATTTGGTTGGCATTTAAAATTAGCGTATATACTGTAGGTTATCAAGGAACACTTTAAGAGAAGAGACATGTTATATAGAATGTCATCATCTGTATAAAAATGTATATAGATGTGGAATGGTAGAAATTAAGATATTTCTTTAGATAGTGAATAGAAGAGGACCAAGAATAGACCCTTGTGGGACACCTCAAGAAATTACTTTTCATGACATGAAACTACTCCACAGTTTAATGGACTGTTCATCTAACTTCGTAGTAAAAAAGGAAAGTAAATATAAGGTGGTGAATAACAAATATCTGTTTAATGCAGCAGTAAAGTTTGTGGTTTGACGTGTTTAATTGCAGTGTGCGACCCAAACAAATGGACACATGCTTTTACCAACATCTAACGGGCTATTTGTCATGTAGAAAATTATGGTTTGAGTAAGTAAAATAGATAAAAGCACTGACCAAAACAATGGTATTCATTCTATTTGTCATTAATAAATTTCATGATGTTATTTTACATGGGACCATGGAGCGTGAGATTGGTTGGAGAATCGGAGCAGCTGGTGCGGTATTACATTCAGTTTATCGCACCATTGTGACGAAAAGGGAGCTGATCCAGAAGGCAAAGCTTTCAATCTACCGGCAATTTTCGTTCCTACCCTCACCTATGGTCATGAAGGCTGGGTCATGACCGAAAGAACAAGATCCAGGGTACAAGCGGCCGAAATGGGTTTCCTCAGGAGGGGGGCTGGCGTCTCCCTTAGAGATCGGGTGAGAAGCTCAGTCATCCGAGAGGAGCTCGGAGTAGAGCCGCTGCTCCTTCGCGTCGAAAGGAGCCAGTTGAAATGGTTCGGGCATCTGGTAAGGATGCCTCCTGGGCGCCTCCCTAGGGAGGTGGTCCAGGCACGTCCAGCTGGGAGGAGGCCTCGGGGAAGACCCAGGACTAGGTGGAGAGATTATATCTCCAACCTGGCCTGGGAACGCCTCGGGATCCCCCAGTCGGAGCTGGTTGATGTGGCTCGGGAAAGGGAAGTTTGGGGTCCCCTACTGGAGCTGCCGCCCCTGAGACCCGATACCGGATAAGCGGATGAAGATGGATGGATGATATTTTATGATTCAGCATTAGATTTTGCATTCACCACCCACAGTGTACAGACACACTAAACAAAATGTGCTTCCTCTGGAAGGTTATCATCATGTGCTTGTACTGGTAAATAACCTTTGCTGCGGTTTCTTTATGCTGACAGAATTTGAGAATAAAAAGGTGATTTAAATCCCTGAATATGTAAACAGGAGGGGTGATAAAAAGGTGGAGATGGGACATTTAAATCCCTGAATATGTAAACAGGAGGGGTGATAAAAAGGTGGAGATGGGACATTTAAAACCCTGAATATGTAAACAGGAGGGGTGATAAAAAGGTGGAGATGGGACTAGGAGTGAGAGATGAGGATATTTAAAGACGATCAAAAAACAGCTGGAAAATAACAATCTTTTTTCCTCCTTTTACTGGATCTCTCATTCTACCTCTATAATTTTTCCATCCCCTTCATTTCTTCTCTCTCTCTCGCCTCCACAAACCGCCTCCATAGTCAAATTGATTTAAGTCTACCTCCTGAGGGGGTCACAACATGGGCGTGTATGTTGCATTTTGTGCATGTGTGTGTTTCCATCTGTCTGTAAATTCTGACTCTGGAGAAAACGCCTCGAACCTCGATTTGCAATTCAGTTCACAGGAAAACTGCGTCGAGGTTTTATCCGACAGAACTCTAGCAGCCTGTATAATGCAAAAAGCAATGTGTCAAAATTCTCTAATTAGAGGAGCCGAACTCTCAGTGCTGCTGGAGGACTGCAGGGGCTGGAGAAGTGACACATGGAGGGGACGGGAAAACATGCGTTGGGGGGGTTACCTGGCATCGGCTTCACTGTAGTACTCTCTAGCCACAATGTCTTCGAACAGCTCCCCTCCTGTCACCCTGAGAAATGTAAAGATCATACATTATACAACGGTTATACAATGATATACATTCTTTTACTCTCTCACACACACACACACACACACACACACACACACACACACACACACACACACACAGGAGGGGGATGTCCTCATTAGGGGGAAACCCCGGCTGCAGGATTCACTCCGACTGGGTTGCCATGGAGACTGGCTTCAGTGCGGGGGAGTGTTGAATCTGTGTGTGTGTGTGTGTGTGTGTGTGTGTCAGTGTGGAAGCTGCAAGGATGGAGGTAGGGAGGAGGGGAGGATTGTTATGTAATGGGGGGGACTGCCTTAGAAGCGAGGAGGGATGAGGGGAAAGGGAGGAAAGAAGGAATGCGGATATGAAGAAAAAAGTGACGAGCAGACAGATGCAGCGAGGGTTGAAGGGAGTAGAAAAATGAAGCATCAGGGGAGAGGGAGGAGGATGGAGGGAGGAGGATGGAGGATGGAGGATGGAGGAGGAAAAAGGAGGGGAGAGCAGTACAGTGTGGCAGAGACAGAGAAAAAGTAGAGGCAAAGAGGAAGGAAGGGAAGGAAGGAAGGAAGGAAGGAAGGAAGGAAGGAAGGAAGGAAGGAAGGAAGGAAGGAAGGAAGGAAGGAAGGAAGGAAGGAAGGAACTCACAGGTCAAAGAGGAGATAGTGGAAGCCTTCCTCTGAGATACTGTCATGGAGACGAACTGCAGGCCGAGAAAGGAAGAAACAGAGAGAGGCATCACAATAATCTGACCTTTTTCTTTCCATCTAGTATTTTCTGTAATGCATACACATTATTTGGGTTTGTGGAAGACACAGATGCATGTTAAAGGGCCGTCACTCAAGAAAATCTTACGTTTTTTTTAAAATATTCTTTTATTTGTTTTATTTTTTTGTCACCTTCCAGGCAGGTCAGTTATATATATGTAATATGCAATTTCAAATCCCCATTGGACCAATATTATTACCACATCTGGGTCTAAAAAGTAAGTAGAACATAGTAAGTAGATGATAAATAACACTCAAAAAGCTTAAAAGGTCTAATGTGCAGGAATTTCTCCCATCTAGTGAGATCAAATATCCAATCAGCTCTCTCGCTGCATGCAGTTCAAAGTACGTATTACAGCTACGGTGGCCTTCACGCTTCAAAAAGCCGTCTCTTGCTCTTTTTAATCTCCTTTTTTTTCTGGGTGAAGAAGAAGACTCCCGTTCCTGAAATTTAGATCTTGAATACATGTGGTCCTCCATGTTTTCTTCTTCAAACTCGCCGGGGCCGGGAAGCGACGATACCCGTTAGCGTTAGCATTAGCATCAGCAGCTGGGAGTTTATCATGTGACAGCGATAACGTGAAAGGCGGAGCAGTACGTCTTGTATGTCCCTCACCGGCTACCGTATTTCAAGATGGAGCATTAATATGGAGTCTACCCCAGTTAATGCGAATGGAAATGTAAAAATGTCAAGCCAATAGGAATACTTGGAATTGATGGAGGTGGTAAATATCAATGAAAAAAACACTGGTTTTGATAATTAACAATTAAACACGTTACACACTGGGCCGTTAACCCTTGTGTTGTCTTCCCATCAACCATCATCTTTTGCTTTTGAGAAAGTGTCTCACCGATGTTGGAGTGCTTGAGCAATCTGCAGATCCTGGCTTCCCTCTCCAGTTTCTGATGGTCTGTAAGACAGTCAGACTTTAGGATTTACAACATTTCATTATTATTTACACAAACAAGAGCAAGAAGAAGCTGCAGGAGGACGTTACAGGAGGACAGAGTTCCTGTTTCAGTCTGTACACATGTGTCAAAGAAAAGGGATTGCTATGAAAACCTCTTTTTACTTTAAACAGTTTGAAGTGGGAACTTTGACAAGGACGTTTGAGGGACACACACAGACACACACACACACACACACACACACACACACACACACGCACACACACACACACACACACACACACACACACACACACACACACACGATTTTCCTACATGGATTGGATCAGCCAGAGGGCTACATCTGTCCAAGATGTCCATCTCACCTCTCATCCAGATAGAGGAGAGGAGAGGAGGAAGAGAAGAAGGAGATGAGAGGTGAGGACACAAGAGAACAGGGAAACAAGATAAGAAGAAAGGACTGAAGGATATGAGAGGAGGACGGAGGGAAGGAAGATGACATGTGATGTGAGAAGAGGAAACAAAAGGAGGAGAGGACTTAAGGTGGCAAGAGAATAAAGATATGATTGAAGGGAAGAAGAAAAGATTAAAGGAAATGGGGAGAAGAGGTAGATGAAGAGGGGAGAGGAGGGTGAGGGAAATGACGACAGGAGAAATGAGGAGAGGAAAATAAGAGGGTGAAACCAGGAAAAAGAGGAGTGGATGAGACCAGGGGAAAGGAAACGAGGAGAAGGAGGAAACAAGAGGAAAGGAGACAGGAGGAAAAAACCGAGGAGACGGGGAAAGGAGACAAGAAAAACAAGAGAAAAGGAACCAAGGGACAGAAATGAGAAAAGTAAAGGAAACAAAAGGAGAGGAGAAGAGAAAAGAGAGAGGAAACCTGAAAAGTAGGAAGAAAAGTAGGAAAGAGGAGAGGAGATCCAGTTAATCGGAGTCCTGATGAGAAGTGGATTTGATCCACGTGATCCAGCTCGGCAGTTCCAGTCCTGCAGGTCAGACCCAGACCTGATCTGCGTCGATCACGTCGAACCTAAAACAGCTGAGTGATCTGACCTCAGAAACCGAGACGCCTGAAGAGACAAGCCTAATAATAAAGGTGGTGTGAGACGGATGCAGCCGTCGTCCCACTCAGGATCTCATTTGCTTGCTGTAATCACGCCATTGTTGCTATTTTCGGATGATTTCCGGAGCAATCTTGTTAAATTATTTGATCAGAATTATATTGGAAAACAAAGACGGGATCACATAATGTCTAAAACGCTCCAAATAGCACTACGAAGGGGACGCTGCATATTTTGTCACTAGCATGTCAACAATCTACAGTACTGGAAATCTGTCATCATCATTTTTTCAGGGAAAAATGTATGTTTTAGTCTTTTTTTGACGCTGTGATCGTTCCTCTTGCTGCAGATTCATTTGACTGAAACCGTCATCTTTCTCAGAGGAGGAACAGACGTGAAAGCTTCACACCACTGCGATCAAACACTCGCTAAAATATGCCAATGTCAGCTTTCAGATCTGGGACATACACACACATACACATGATGATGAAACCCCCCACGATGCCTCTCTGCTACTTCATATCATACATGCCACTGGAAAACACACACACACACACACGTTACAGGGTATCTGCTCATGTCTCTCTCACCTCTGGCCGAGAGCTTTTTGGTGTTGATGATTTTGGCGGCGTACTCTTGGCCTGTGCAGAGTTTGACACAGCGGCGCACTACTGAAAAGGCCCCCCTGGGAAACAAAGACAGGGGACAGGAAGAGGAGACGGGTCAGCTGCCATATAAGCTTCGTCAGCATCAAAGGGGCGTCTCAGCTATCAGATCTGAATGTCTGATGTGTATGAATCCAACACGCCACCAGTGGAGGAAGAAGTACTCCGATCTATATTTTGTAAAATAAGTAATAACACAGTGTACAGTAGAAATACTCTATTACAAGTAAAAGCTCTGCATTTTAAATTGACTTACACTACCGGTCAAAGGTTTGGGGTCACTTACACATTTCCATACCACTCCATTATAGACAGAATACCAGCTGATCTGAGTGTGGGGGCTGATCTTTAATGCAATATCTACATTTCCCATTATCAGCAACCATTCATCCAATGCTCCAAAGGCTCGTTCTGTTCACTGATCTGATATCATTTAAAAAAACTAACTGAGGAAACATTAGAGAAGCATTTTGCAGGTGGTATTTCAGCTGGTATTCTGTCTATAATGGAGTGCAATGGAAATAGAAGTGACCCCAAACTGTTGATCGGCAATGTAAGTAAAAGTACAAAAGTATCAGCATCAACATACAGTACATTACAAGTATCAAAAGTTAAAGTGCTTGTTCTTTTGGGCCTGATGTACTGTACATCCAACAAGCCACCAGTGGTGGAAGTATAAGGACTCTTATCTATATTTTGTATTAACAATCTGCAAAGTATCTTGAGATCTTATCATATACATGTAGTGAGGTATAAAGTGCAATATTAAGCAGGCCACACTGTACAAAGTGTACACATTTCAACAAGATTCAGTCCAGTTTTTAATCTTTTTTCTGAGCTGTGCTGCAGAAAGTAAAAGTCATATTTAGGGTTTAGGGAATTTAGGCAGAGGGTATCTACGGGACAGAATGGCAGCACAGATTTCAGTCAAGCTTACATGACTGCGCTGCTCTGTGGTGCGGTTCTCCGAAACGGACGTAAGATGCAACAGAAGCATCACGTGACTCTAGTTTGTGACATTTTAAAACAAAGCTTAACGTGGTTTAATGTACCTGGACAATGATCAATGATTATCCAAATTTCTCTCTCATATTGCTCCCTTTAACCATTGAAAACTGTCAAAAAATCAAATCCAAAGTCCAATTATTAAGAACATTATCTGACATTAAGCGTTTCGGCTTCATTAAAGCATATTGTAAAGAAAAGGCTTAAGGTGAAAAAGCTTAACGTGGTCAACCATCACCAAATTTATCTCGCATATTGCTCCTCATAACCATTGAAAACTGTCAAAACATAGAACCCAAAGTCCAATTATTAAGGATGTTATTTGACATTAAGCGTTTCTGCTTTCCTTTCCAATTTGCCATAATGAAGCAGAAACGCTTAATGTCAGATAATGTCCCTAATAATTGGACTTTGGGGTTTTTGACAGTTTTCAGTGGTTTTGAGAAGCAATGTGAGACATTTGGTGATGATTGATCATTGTTTAGGTCCATTAAACCACGTTAAGCTTTTTCCTCGCCATAGGCACCAATGAAGAAGAAAACGTTAATGTGAGATAACTTCTATAATCGTTGGATTTCGGGTTCAGTTTTTTTTTTTTGACAGGATTAAGTGTTCATGACAAGATATAGCCATGAGAAATTTGGTGATCATTGATCACTGTTAATGTACATTAAACCACGTTAAGCTTTTTTAATGTTAAGCATTTTACAATGTCCCTCTAGCTAGCAGCGGGTGACGTTAGCCTACCGTTAGCTACTAATTTAGTAAAAGCAAATTTGCAAAGGCATGACTCTACTCTGTTTCTGATTGGCTAGTTGGTTGGGTTGGTTACGTTTAGGCATTAGGAGTAATATTGGTTATGTTAGGTTAACCCTCATGTTGTCCTCGGGTCAAATTTGACCAATTTTCAGTTTTTTTCATCACAAAAAAATGGGCCTTCAAAATAAGTTGAAAATGTCAACATTAGAAATATCAAATAACTTTGTAAAAAACATCAAAAAAAGCTCCCACAACACTGAAAAAGTGACAAAAATGTCAGAAAAAGCGATTGGAAGACAACACAAGGGTTAAGAATATAAGGGTAAACCAATCAGAGGTTCAAGTCTAGTTAACTTCAGGTGCACTTCGAAAACTCTGAGAAACTCAAGCTATTGTTCTAAAGTGCCCTTCTGCCATTAAGTGGTTCCTCTCTTTGTTGTGTAACAGAAACCGTATGTCTTTTTATTTTTATTTAAATATACCATATGGCATTGTAGCTGGCATGCCGCCAATGGGCCAAACAGGAACCGCTAAAGACACCCGCGGATAGATATCTTTCCTGGCCGAAATTCCCCTTTCACAGTATCGTATACTTCCGATTTAATTTAGGTCAATTAGTCAAATTAGGTAATGCATTTCTTCTGATTACATTGTAATAAATCATGGAGTTAGATGATTTAAATCTGATGCTATGAGTAATTCCTGCTGGGTTTAACGTTGGCTACTGTAGTTGGCCCCTGTGGACTTTCAGACCCTGGTTAGAATAACTTTCACAAACAATACAACAAAACATGCAGTATTCTGTACATGAATGTTAACAACAACAACCCCTCATATAAAGGGCCATCTATGCTACAGCGGTCACATTCTTCTCTTCTTCACGACTTATAATAATCTCAGCGATGTGAGTTTCAACAAACTATTAGAGGAAGAGAAAGCAGCATGTCGAGGAGACGTATTGTAAGTGTGTATGTGTGCCGGAGTTTTAAGGGGCCATTTCTCATCAAACCCAACGGAGACAAACAGAAATAACCACCTCTGTCATTTCTCAGAGCTAATTTTATCTCACCTCGGTATTGTTACGCAATGAAACACACTCACACTGCCTGCACCAGCTCTCCAACATGCATGCATTATGAGGAGACCCGGGAAAGTAAGCGTGACACTTGCTGGCACTCCCGCCGTGTGCTAGAAACGGAAGCAGAGCTTCGACATGACGGGTTACCTGCAGGGCCCATGGGAGTCAGGAGGATCTGGATCAGAGTCTCTAATATAATCTTTTATATTCTCCTTTTTGTTTATTAGCAGACAAAACATTTCAATAGCCATTGAGCCCAAAAGCAAATATGTGGCGCAATTTTTCTGGGAAAAAACATATTACTATTAGAGATGAGTGTCATCTTTTATCTTGTAAATAAAGTAATAACTAACAATATAATGTTGTAATATTGTATCTTAAAGTCTGCTTTCCCCGGAGCTTTACGTCACATGAAAACTTGCCACGACATGTGGTGAAAAGCTCAAGAAAAAGCTGATGGACACTGAGTCTTTGATTATGAATATATAATAACTAGAGATGTTCAGCCTAAAATGCTGGTAACGCTATCGGCGAGTACTGGAGACTACGCACCGATTTGAGACAACGTAATTTGAAGAAAATCTACTTTAAAGTAGTTTATTTCTGTTACTTTTTCGTTAGGACTCACTGTCAAACTGTAGCCTGACGTCATCAGACTCTCTAGTCAGAATATAAGTCTGATTAAGCTCCATTGGGCGCTGAAAATGTCAACATTAAAAATATCCAACAACTCAAAAAAAGAAAGCACAATATTGAACAAAGTGACAAACAAGACGTGTTTCAACCGAACCAGGAAAGAAAATGCCTCCGCACTTAACTGGATAGAACTACAACCAATCAGAGTCACGGATAGACCTACAACCAATCAGAGTCACGGATAGACCTACAACCAATCAGAGTAACAGATAGACCTACAGCCAATCAGAGCAACGGCTAGACCTACAGCCAATCAGAGCAACAGATAGACCTACAACCAATCAGAGCAACAGATAGACCTACAACCAATCAGAGCAACAGATAGACCTACAACCAATCAGAGTCACGGATAGACCTACAACCAATCAGAGCAACAGATAGACCTACAACCAATCAGAGTCACGGGTAGACCTACAACCAATCAGAGTCACGGGTAGACCTACAACCAATCAGAGCAACAGATAGACCTACAACCAATCAGAGTCACGGATAGACCTACAACCAATCAGAGCAACAGATAGACCTACAACCAATCAGAGCAACAGATAGACCTACAACCAATCAGAGCAACAGATAGACCTACAACCATCAAAGCAACAGATAGACCTACAACCAATCAGAGTCACGGATAGACCTACAACCAATCAGAGTCACGGATAGACCTACAACCAATCAGAGTGACGGATATACCTATAACCAACAACCAATCAGACCAACTGTTAGCTGTACAACCAATCAGAGCAACGGATAGACCTACAACCAATCAGAGTGACGGATATACCAACAACCAATTTAGACCAATCAGCCCCTAAGTGGCCAGTTACTGCAGGTTTAAAGCCTCTGAAACACTATTCTATGTCCTTCCACTTCCAGGATTGCTCCGGTGCTGCAGGAATTTCCGCGGGATGGACGTATCTTCTGTTGTCTTCCTCTTTCTTCGTGTCAACGTTGTAACCTCTGGTGGATTCATGAGGACTCTGGTTACCTGGTCCTCAGATCTCTGCAGGGTAAATCCAGACAGCTAGCAAGACTATCTGTCCAATCTGAGGACTATGGTTACCTGGTCCTCAGATCTCTGCAGGGTAAATCCAGACAGCTAGCTAGACTATCTGTCCAATCTGAGGACTATGGTTACCTGGTCCTCAGGTCTCTGCAGGGTAAATCCAGACAGCTAGCAAGACTATCTGTCCAATCTGAAGACTCTGGTTACCTGGTCCTCAGATCTCTGCAGGGTAAATCCAGACAGCTAGCTAGACTATCTGTCCAATCTGAGGACTATGGTTACCTGGTCCTCAGGTCTCTGCAGGGTAAATCCAGACAGCTAGCAAGACTATCTGTCCAATCTGAGGACTATGGTTACCTGGTCCTCAGGTCTCTGCAGGGTAAATCCAGACTGCTAGCTAGACTATCTGTCCAGTCTGAGGACTATGGTTACCTGGTCCTCAGGTCTCTGCAGGGTAAATCCAGACTGCTAGCTAGACTATCTGTCCAGTCTGAGGACAATGGTTACCTGGTCCTCAGGTCTCTGCAGGGTAAATCCAGACTGCTAGCTAGACTATCTGTCCAGTCTGAGGACTATGGTTATCTGGTCCTCAGGTCTCTGCAGGGTAAATCCAGACTGCTAGCTAGACTATCTGTCCAGTCTGAGGACTATGGTTATCTGGTCCTCAGGTCTCTGCAGGGTAAATCCAGACTGCTAGCTAGACTATCTGTCCAGTCTGAGGACTATGGTTACCTGGTCCTCAGGTCTCTGCAGGGTAAATCCAGACTGCTAGCTAGACTATCTGTCCAGTCTGAGGACTATGGTTACCTGGTCCTCAGGTCTCTGCAGGGTAAATCCAGACAGCTAGCTAGACTATCTGTCCAATCTGCTTTTTCTCGACTAATTTGCAGCAGCTCTGTGGGGAATTTAGCTCCGCCCATAACGATTCTGATTGGTTTAAAGAAATGCCATTAAATCAGAGCACCAGGATGGTTAAATGAACACCTGTGAGTGTGTGTGTGTGTGTGTGTGTGTGTGTGTGTGTGTGTGTGTGTGTGTGTGTGTGTGTGTGTGTTTAGGGCCTTTAAACTTTCCATCATGCAGACAATTGGTGGAGCATTATTTGTTGAGAATGACTCAATTCATTTAAATTAAAAAAGACTAATTATTTCATTTCAGTTTTTATTTTTATTATTATGTCAGGACCCTTTACAGATGGAGTAGGTCCAGACCACATGCTATAATTTCCAGATCCCCTTCAATGCTTGACTTGCTAAACACCCTTCTGTCTTTACATCTGCAAACACACACACACACACACACACACACACACACACACACACACACACACAGTGACAAAACCATCAGCAGAACAGCAATGAGGCTCTGTTATCAGCAAGGGCAGCTGCTGCTCCAGCATCTCTATTGTCTTTAACTTATCACATCCCACACACACACACACACACACACACACACACACACACACACACACACACACACACACGCCTAGAAGATCCCAGCCATGACTAAAGAAACATCCAAATAAATCCTCCACATTAGAGCTGAAACCATCCACAGCACTGAACTGAACTGTGGAATAAATGTTCCTGTGAGGCAGAGAGATCCTCTCTACCCACGCACAACCTGACAGAGACATTGAGTCCACTTTGCATCTGCCCACTGTGGCACCCCAAGCCTCATCAGTCTCTCTCAATTTGTCTGCACGCTATTAGGGAGGGCATAACCCCCCAATAAATAAATCTTTCTTTTTTAATCACAACACACACCTCATTAGATAAGCAGCAGATCAGCTGCAGCAGCATTATTCTCTGACTTCTATACTAAGCGAAGTGCCACTGTGATTAAAGCCAGCTGATGATGAGCGGGAGCTTAATGCCAACACATCAGCTTTTCTCCCTGATATTAGGCCACTTTGTCCCTAATTAGCCTCTGGGTAGAGAGAGGAGGGGGAGGTGGAGGAGGGGTGTTCCCAGAAGTGTTCCCAAGCTCATGCAGCTCCATCTTCATGCAAAATTTAACTGCATTTTTGAGAAGTCTAATGGTGATGGATACAAAAAAAGCCATGCATTAAGGAATCATTTAGGGTTATGCAAAGATGCAGGCAAGCTCCAGGTCAACGTGCGTCTTGTTTTGGATGGATGGAGATGCATCCATCTCCGCAGATGTGCAGAGCTCCATCTCTCCTCCGGTTATAGGACACGCATGCAGGGTCAGGCTGCATGCAGGAGACTCAGAAATAATATGTATAATGTATGGGCAGCTTACTTGCCAAGCTCCTCGTACAGCTGGTATTCATCTGTAAAACGCGTACAAGTTGTCGTTGCCATGATGTCTCCCCTCCTCGGACGGGTGCGGGTGCCGAGTCCGAAATGCACTGTGCGTCGGTCGCTGCAGACTGGAGGACTTCCTCGGGCTTTCTGTCTCCGCCCACCTTAAACCTCCGGACGGCTGAGTGGTTCAACTGCAGCCCGGCACACACACACGCACACACACACGGTCCTGGCACGGACGGTCGGCAGTGGGCTCTCCCCTCCGAGGGTGGACTCTTTAAATACCAAAAGACTGGTAATGTGAGCTCACACATGACGTGTTCCTCTGGGTGATTGTGGAAAACAAGGAAAAGAAATGAAGCAAAAGTGAACTCAAAGGCTGATTGAAGATTGTGGGGAGCTCAGTATTTTTGATTAGGCTTATTATAAATCATATAATGAGAAGAGAAGCCTGCAGCCGATAATGAAATGCATTCGCTTGTCTGAATCTATTTATAGACCTATCAGAAGCTGCAAAGAACATTTCGTTCTTATTTCTTTTCAGGGCAAATGGACCTTTTTTTGCATCTTTATTTCACTTTTAACAAATAAAAGAAAAAAGTTTTAAGGCGGATCAACCTGTCAGGGGCCCCTATGGAGAAAAAATTGACTGTAGGGCCCCTGTAATGTCCGATTGAGCCCATGTGTACGTTTGCACACTAATATACCACTAATACTCCAAATTTGATACCAGTATCCAAAGCAGGCTTTATCCCAAATATAAAATTTTCTTAATTAAGACATGATATGTTGGTATTATTCAGGGACAACGGATGAAAAATAGCCTTTTGGCTAATTCTGGTGCATTTACAGCAATGTTAAATAATGTACACTGTCCCTGTAATAAATGAATTAATAAAATAAAATAAATTATGCTGCGTTCCAGGCAACCCGTAACTTGTGTTTTCACAACCTTCTACCTGTGAAAGTGAAACCCGTAACTTACTACTCGTGAACTTGTACCAGATATTTGTACTCCTAGTTACAGTTTTTGACGTCACACACGCACAAACAACTATGGCGACCCCTGTTGATGCCGTACAGACGCCGGTGGTTAACGGTGACATACGATTGTGTACTACTACAGGTTATGTTTATTAAGTGAAACCCAAAATATGTTGCCGGATAGAAATCGCTAGAATCAGCTAGCGCTAGCTAACGTCAACGTTAGGTAGCCGCTAGCTGGCGCTAGCTAGGAGGGTTTGTCGTGACTTAACGCTACCAGGTTGTGAGTTGTGACTTGAAGTTGTAATTTATGGACTAAAAACCGTGTCTGGAACGCAGAATAAGACGCATTCTTTTACAGCACGTCCAGAATCTGCGACTTTTGTTGCTGTTGTTTTACTGCGGTTTGTGGCGGCCTCTTGAGCGGTTGAACGGTTTACGGCATAACGCGTCATACCTGATGTGGGGCGTGTCAGACTAAAAAAAATAAAATAAAAAAAGAGTCGAGTCAGACCGGCTCTGGTCGAGTGCAGATGTGAGTCACGCATACTCAGATTTAAACGGTTTACGACATAACTGTCATACTGAAATTTGTGAAATCCTTGAAATAATAAACTTTGCTCATTACAAACAACAGAAGATGGAAGTCATTTAAAGAACGTTGTAGCTATCTATGGTTGTTTGATTGCTAACGTTAGCTCAAAACGCCATTCAACTGACAGCCTTTGTTGTGTTTGATTGCTAGCTTGTAGCTAAGCTAGCAGTCATTTCAAAAACGTTGTAGCTATCTATGGTTGTTTGGATGCTAACGTTAGCTCAAAACGCCATTCAACTGACAGCCTTTGTTGAGTTTGATGCTAACTTGTAGCTAAGCTAGCAGTGAACCAACTTGGTTAAGTAGGTCCATTTTTACTGTATTGACATTGAACGGTTTACGGCATAACGCGTCATACCTGATGTGGGTCGTGTCACACAAAAAAAAAAAAAAAAGTTGAGTCAGACCGGCTCTGGTCGAGTGCAGATTTGAGTCGCGTACGCTCAGATTTAAACGGTTTACGACATAACGTGTCATACTGAAATTTGTGAAATCCATGAAATAATAAACTTTTCTCATTACAAACAATAACAGAAGATGGAAGTCAATTCAAAAACGTTTCTATCGTTGCTATCTATGGTTGTTTGGTTGCTAACGTTAGCATAAAACACCATTTAACTGACAGCCTTTGTTGAGTTTGATGCTAACTTGTAGCTAAGCTAGCAGTCATTTCAAAAACGTTTTAGCTATCTATGGTTGTTTGGATGCTAACGTTAGCATAAAACACCATTCAACTGACAGCCTTTGTTGAGTTTGATGCTAACTTGTAGCTAAGCTAGCAGTCATTTCAAAAACGTTTCTATCGTTGCTATCTATGGTTGTTTGGTTGCTAACGTTAGCTGAAAACACCATTCAACTGACAGCCTTTGTTGAGTTTGATACTAACTTGTAGCTAAGCTAGCAGTGAACCAACTTGGTTAAGTAGGTCCATTTTTACTGTATTGACATTACAGAAATCTCTCATTAGCATCTTAAATGCTACTTGTCGCAAAGTGACACACTCAAATCTGCACTCGCCTCACATTGGGCACTGTGCGTTGCTATGGTTGCTATCCATCCATAATACAAACCACCCAGCCAACAGTTGGCAGGCCTGCGCTAGAGATGCATGGCCAACAGAAAAGAAGATTTAGAGATTCATTTGGGGCTTATTTGGCCGTGGGTCCACCATGTGAGCTACCAGGCTGCCCGAAAGCACACCTCCTTTTAAACATTAGGAAAGACTTTGATATCAACCGGCTTTTGTACATGCAGAATCATCGCAACGCCCAAAATTTCAAAAAGGTGGTGTAAGTAATGAAAGAAAGAGGCTGTGTTTTCACGGTTCAGCAAGTCCACCACCATTTACGACGGGGAACTGAAGCCGTTATCTCTGCTCTCTTCAAAGCCCTTTGACAAAAACTGATTTTACCTCACAGAACACAGGAGTTGCTGCTCTACTGCTGCCTCCATCGGTTAGTTAGTTTGTTTTATCTTATGACTTTGGTGGTCGGGAACTAACAAAACTAACTAACTTTAACCCTCATGTTGTCCTCATGTTGTCCTATATCAATGTTCTTTTTAATTCCCCAAAATAACATGATTGATTCCACACAACGCTCTTTGCCAAGTACAAATCTCTACTTTCATTAATTTTGGGGCATCTTATTCGATTTTATAGCATTTGAAAAAAATAGAAATAGTATTGAGTAAAAGTTGACATATTCCAGTCAACATCCATTCCTTTAATTTTAGTCTAAATAATTCCTAATTTCTGCTTTTAATTGATCATAAATTCCAAAAATAAGTGTAAAACTGAAGTTAATATTGTTGAAAACGTCAAAAAAAAGACATTGTAAAAAAAAAAAAGCATCAAAAGTGATGAAAAAGGGACAAAAACGTAAAAAAAAAGTTAAAAACATCGGTAAAAAAAAAAGAGTTGATTTTCCAAAAGAAAGGGCCGTCTGACATCAAGATAAAGCTCTGAAAATATTCAAAATACAGCGTCCGCTTATCCTGAACATTAAAATGTGTTTATCCGTCCACAGCAGGACATTTCTAAGCTTCCTGTCGTCGTGTCGACCGCCATTTAATAGTCGAGTCCCAAACTTTTATTTTTAGTATTTATCAAGTCTTTATTCTTCTTTCTTTCATTACTTTTGTGTTTAATGGTGAGCCAGTGATACGCGGGTCGACCCGGACGTGGAGTTGTTGCTACATGGTCCTTTTCCACGTTGTCATGTCAACCATCTGCTTTTCTTATGTGACCGATGAGAGAATCAGAGTCTGAAAGGCAGCCGACGCCGAAGATGATGAAGACGAGATGAAAAAGTTTCGTCTTTACTGAAGTCTTCAGGTTGGAAGGGACCGATTCATCCAGGAACCAGGACTTGCTTTCCATCTACCCCGTTTTTGGGAGCATATCCAATTTGTGCTTAGAAAAACTTGAGTGGAAACACTGAAAATATGAAGAAACTTGAAGTGGAAAAGTACAAAAAAATTAAGACAGAACCCCCTACAGGTTTCTCTTTAGAGCCCCCTACAGGTTTCTCTATAGAGCCCCCCCCCTACAGGTTTCTCTTTAGAGCCCCCCCCTACAGATTTCTCTATAGAGCCCCCTACAGGTTTCTCTTTAGAGCCCCCCCCTACAGATTTCTCTATAGAGCCCCCCCCCTACAGGTTTCTCTATAGAGCCCCCCCCTACAGATTTCTCTATAGAGCCCCCCCCTACAGGTTTCTCTTTAGAGCCCCCCCCTACAGATTTCTCTATAGAGCCCCCTACAGGTTTCTCTATAGAGCCCCCTACAGATTTCTCTATAGAGCCCCCCCCCTACAGGTTTCTCTATAGAGCCCCCTACATGTTTCTCTATAGAGCCCCCCTACAGGTTTCTCTATAGAGCCCCCCCCCCTACATGTTTCTCTATAGAGCCCCCCTACAGGTTTCTCTATATTGCCCCCCCTACATGTTTCTCTATAGAGCCCCCCTACAGGTTTCTCTATAGAGCCCCCCCCCTACATGTTTCTCTATAGAGCCCCCCCCTACATGTTTCTCTATAGAGCCCCCCTACAGGTTTCTCTATAGAGCCCCCCCCTACATGTTTCTCTATAGAGCCCCCCTACAGGTTTCTCTATAGAGCCCCCTACATGTTTCTCTATAGAGCCCCCCCCCCTACATGTTTCTCTATAGAGCCCCCTACAGGTTTCTCTATAGTGCCAGCCTACAGGTTTCTCTATAGAGCCCCCTACATGTTTCTCTATAGAGCCCCCCCCCCTACAGGTTTCTCTATAGAGCCCCCCTACAGGTTTCTCTATAGTGCCCCCCTACAGGTTTCTCTATAGAGCCCCCTACATGTTTCTCTATAGAGCCCCCCTACAGGTTTCTCTATAGAGCTCCCCTACATGTTTCTCTATAGAGCCCCCCCTACAGGTTTCTCTATAGAGCCCCCCCTACGGGT
>JABXJD010000098.1:1002500-1030000 GCA_013375575.1 Percina caprodes
GAGACTTCAGATACAGTATTAGGGGACCACTAAGGTCTATATAAAAGAGACTTCAGATACAGTATTAGGGACCACTAAGGTCGATATAAAAGATACTTCAGATACAGTATTAGGGGACCACTAAGGTCTATATAAAAGAGACTTCAGATACAGTATTAGGGACCACTAAGGTCTATATAAAAGAGACTGCAGATGCAGTATTAGGGGACCACTAAGGTCTATATAAAAGAGACTTCAGATACAGTATTAGGGGACCACTAAGGTCTATATAAAAGAGACTTTAGATACAGTATTAGGGGACCACTAAGGTCTATATAAAAGAGACTTTAGATACAGTATTAGGGGACCACTAAGGTCTATAGGTCTGGGCAGGGCCTTTCTGTGTGGAGTTTGCATGTCGTCCCAGTGTTTGTGACGCATTTACAGAAATGTTGATTAATGTGAAGTATCCTAATAAATAAATACATCTTAAATTATTGAAAACGTTTGAGAACCACCGGAAGAGACAGCGTTTACCTGTCGGCCTTTAACAACCGTCTTGGGCACAAACACTCGGACCTCCACGTCAGTGTAGTCCTGAGACCAGCTATAGTTTTCCCTCACAGCCCCGTTGTAACTGTCGGGGTCCGACTGGAACTTCTCCTGACTCCTGACAGGCACACACATGTACAAAAATCAATTATTAACTATGCATGGCCGACATACGTTTGACGGTATGACAACCTTCAACAAAAATATCACGGTCCCACAGTTTCACTGTATTGTAATTACAGCTTTAAATTGTAATTAATTGTAATATTGTAAGTGAAATGTCTGGGTAAAACAACTTTTTTACCCGCATTGAACCCAATTTAATTAATTTTAAAAACACACTGCACATTGGCAGGGAGACGATTCCTAAACTGCGGATTCTGTCCTGGACAACTCTTTAGCAAAAGCTGTAACGGTGTTACAGAAAACTTATGCGGTATACCTTGAAAACGGTAATCGGCCTATGCCTATTAATAACCTATGATATGTCACAATGTTTGTGCCCTAATGTCTCCCCCTTCTATGTATTTTAAATTCATAATAGATCACCGGAATTTAAAGTGATGATTTGGAAGATTATTATTTAAATAGATGTATATCTCTAAATGAGGTAACACAATGGTGATTTCAATAGACTGAATCACTGGATGGATCCTTAGTCTCTTATTTAGTATCTCCTCAAATGAACCATATGTTGTCTAAAAGTTCTTATTCCTGCCCCGAGGAGCTATGAGCGAGGATTGAGGAGGGATCTCTGAGGAGCTATGAGCGAGGATTGAGGAGGGATCTCTGAGGAGCTATGAGCGAGGATGGAGGAGGGATCTCTGAGGAGCTATGAGCAAAGATACAGGAGGGATCTCTGAGGAGCTATGAGCGAGGATACAGGAGGGATCTCTGAGGAGCTATGAGCGAGGATACAGGAGGGATCTCTGAGGAGCTATGAGCAAGGATGGAGGAGGGATCTCTGAGGAGCTATGAGCAAAGATACAGGAGGGATCTCTGAGGAGCTATGAGCGAGGATACAGGAGGGATCTCTGAGGAGCTATGAGCAAGGATGGAGGAGGGATCTCTGAGGAGCTATGTGGGAGGATGGAGGGATCTCTGAGGAGCTATGAGCGAGGATTGAGGAGGGATCTCTGAGGAGCTATGAGCAAGGATTGAGGAGGGATCTCTGAGGAGCTATGAGCGAGGATTGAGGAGGGATCTCTGAGGAGCTATGAGCGAGGATTCAGGAGGGATCTCTGAGGAGCTATGAGCGAGGATTCAGGAGGGATCTCTGAGCGAGGATCTCTGAGTTTGACCGCATATTTTTAGAAATGTTTTTCTCTGTTAAACAGTAAATATTGAACCAAAGTTAAACTTTAAATAAATAAATCGCAAATAGAAACTGTCATTGCATTATCTTGATTTCCCCCCAAATCGGCTTCAATGGCCCTAGAAGAAGCCACTGTGATTGCGTCTATAGTCAGATTTGATTCACTACTAAAAACCAGTTGCTTTGCTGGATAATGGCAACTCACTTTTCTGTTGGGGTCGCGCTGGCTGCAGCCGCCTGGTCTCTCTGAGCTACCAGGCCCGGACCACCAACGCCGCCGCCGTCGGGCTGCGGGTCAGCGGTCGCTCCTGAGGAGGAAGGAGCAGGAACCTCCCTGGGAGAGATCTCTCTCTCCTCCGGAGGCTGGTCGCTGATCTCCAGCTCCTGAACTGCCGGAGGAGCACATCGACTCTCCTCTCTCTTCTGCAGCTCGCTCTGCTGCCGCTCTCTGTCGTGCTCCGCCAGCTTCTCAAACAGCTTAAACGTCTGAAGAGGGAATAAAAGATTATTACGGATCAGTGTAGAAGAGGAGGAACTAAACTAGCTCTTGCTGATGTGTTTGTCTTTGTTGTTGTTACTCTTTAACTGAACAGAAAATACAGACATTGCTTTAAAATAGTCAGTTACCTTCCCATTAAAGCTATAGTGTGTAGTTTCTGTCGCCCCACACTGTCAGCGCGTCCACATGATACAAGCCTTCAGTGATCGCGTACACACCCTCACCTCCCTGAGTAATCCCTAATTTAACCTGCCTGTTAGCATGTTAGCCTACATTGGCCTCCATACACCGTACATCCACGAATTCATGTTATTTTGGGTCAATTTTGTTCAAAGAAACCCATAATTCTGATATAAAAAATGGGTCAAATTTGACCCGAGAACAACACAAGGGGGGGGGGCAGTAGCTCAGTCTTGGGAACCGGAGGGTCGCCGGTTCAAGTCCCCATGCGGACCAAAGTACGGAGTGTGGATTGGTGGCTGGAGAGATGCCACTTCACCTCCTGGGCACTGCCAGGTGCTCTTGAGCAAGGCACCGACCCCCCAACCGCTCAGGTCGCTGGTCCAGCTGGCAGCCCCCCCCCACTCTGACATCTCTCCATTAGTGCATGAATAGATCCTGAACATGTGTGTGTAGTTCAAGCCTGTGTGTAATGATACTAACAAAGTGTCTTTTTATCTCCCATCTACACCACACACACTTTCTGTTTATATTATCGGTATTTATATTATTTTACTACAAGTACTTACTTTTCAATATTTATGGACACAGGTTAATATAATTTATATTGTGCTACTGACTCTTGCTTTACTACTCCAATTACACATTCAATTTAATTTTAACGTCACTCACACTGCAATAT
This sequence comes from Percina caprodes, assembly GCA_013375575.1. NCBI lineage: Eukaryota > Metazoa > Chordata > Actinopteri > Perciformes > Percidae > Percina > Percina caprodes. The sequence goes on from JABXJD010000098.1 coordinate 1,005,708, forward strand.
TGTTTCTTGTATTATGGCCGCACTTTAAAATATACTTTAAAATACCTTTATTTGACGCCATTTTGCTACTTTCTGTCTACCTTATAATTATTGTCTATTGTTTGCCTGTATTTCTTGTGTGTTTACTTGTTTGTTTTTGTTTTTTGCTGTATTCCTGCTGCTGTAATAAGGAAATTTCCCAGTTGTGGGATAAATAAAGTATAATCTAATCTAATCTACACAGAGTGTAAATTGTAATTTCCCCCACTAAGGGATTAATAAATAGATTAAAATTAAATTTCCCGTGTTGCCATGGCACTGGAAAACACCCAAAACTTCACCTTAAACACCATCTTCTCCGCCACACCGGGAGGGAAGCCCATCTTCTCGTTGGGACTCGACAGCAAGCGATAAAAGTCCGTCTTGCGATACAGAAACCCGAAATAGACCTGAAGAAAGTCCTGAATGTTTCCGACGTGCTGCAGGATCCCGAGCAGAGCGTTGTCGTACATCTCTGTCATCTGCAGAGGCGACGCCATGGCGGCTGTTAACGTGCAACCGCGGTCACCAACCGGCGAAGAAAGCGAGAAAAAAGGAGCTTTTATCAAGAAAAACAAGTTTAAAAACAAGTGGGAGTCCCTGGGAAACGTTTTTAACGACTGTGTTTCTCCTTCTAGAACAATAGTGACACTTCCGGTACCTGCTTTTCAAAATAAGTGCACTTTCTCTACAGCCCAAACCATACACTGTATATTTATTAATTAATATTAACGGTCTATGGACCAAATACGTAAATAAATTCCATTTCATTTAATATTTAAATAAAAGTAATTTTAAAACAACAAAACACGGTTTATTCGACATAATTAATCACATAAAAATAAATAAAATAGAAAAACTATTAACTCTAACATCAATAATAGCTATTAAAGCTATCTTTATAGCTAGCTGTTCTTTTACTTTGTCTTTATCCGGTTGCTACGTGTCACCACGCAACAGTTGCCCGGCGGAAACAGAGGCCCGACAGTTGGATAAACAGTTCCAGTATACAGGCATTGCTTATCTTAGACAAACTCATTTACACTAATATTAACACGAGTTATAATCAGTTGAGTGTTTCAGTTTTAATTACATGTTAAAACAACGGAATAATCACGAATTTGAGAAAATAGTCTTAGCTCTCTACGCCTTTTACGTTTAATGTTCGAAAAACATGGCGGCGGCGTCCTTGAGCAGCACAGCGAGCGTGAGGCTGCTGGTAAGTTAAACCATTTTTAACCGTTTAATACATTTCTATACACTCATGTTAACATTGTAATATATCAGTGGGCTGTGCTTTATTAGGCTGTAACGTGACAGTTTGAGAGTGTGTTCATTTAGAAGCTAACGGTTTAACCTGTAACGTCAACTTCCGGTCTCTCGTGTTGTGAAACAATAATCTATAATCTATATTTTATTAATCCCAAAAGGGGAAATTACAATTTACACTCTGTTGTTATTACACTCATAATACACAGTACCTGTGCATTATACTCAGTACCTATACATGAACTAATGGAGAGATGTCAGAGTGTGTGTGTGTGTGTGTGTGTGTGTGTGTGTGTGTGTGTGTGTGTGTGTGTGTGTGTGGGGGCTGCCCATGGAGGGGCGCCCTGAGCAGTTGGGGGTTAGGTGCCTTGCTCAAGGGCACCTTGGCAGTGCCCAGGAGCTCTCCTGGGCCAGTCCACCACCATACACCATACTTTGGTCCGTACAGGGACTTGAACCAGCGACCCTACGGTTCCCAACCCAACTCCCCCCCCCCACAACGTGTGATACATGTCAGTTTTTCCATTTTAACAAAGTCCCTCAACCATAGGCTGTTAATATTAATAATATACAGTCTATGCCCTCAACACATAAAAGAACAAATCGCTCCTCAATTTATCAACGTCAGCACATCTGGAGATACGTGGTTGTCACTGGACGGGAAGGGGAGGAGACACTGTCATCAGAGAAGTAACTAAAGCTGCCAGACAGATGTAGTGGAGTACAAAGTACAATATGTACCTCTGAGATGTAGTGGAGTACAAAGTACAATATGTACCTCTGAGATGTAGTGGAGTACAAAGTACAATATGTACCTCTGAGATGTAGTGGAGTACAAAGTACAATATGTACCTCTGAGATGTAGTGGAGTACAAAGTACAATATGTACCTCTGAGATGTAGTGGAGTACAAAGTACAATATGTACCTCTGAGATGTAGTGGAGTACAAAGTACAATATCTACCTCTGAGATGTAGTGGAGTACAAAGTACAATATCTACCTCTGAGATGTAGTGGAGTACAAAGTACAATATGTACCTCTGAGATGTAGTGGAGTACAAAGTACAATATCTACCTCTGAGATGTGGAGGAGGACGGGTATAAAGGAGCAGAACATGGACAAATTTGAGTAAAGAACAAGCACTTTAAATTTGTATGTAAGTAGTTGAGGAAATGCACTTAGTTACCACTTAGTTACCACTTAGTTACCACTTAGTTACCCCCCGGCTGATAGTCTCCTGGCTCTAACTCCACAATAAGATCTTTACATTTGACCCTTGTGTTTTCCTCCCGGGTTAAAAAACTGACATTTTCGTCCCTTTTTCAGACTTTTTTTTAGTTTTCACTAACACCACCTTACTAGTTTTACTACTTTTTGGAATTTATGGTCAATAACCCTCATTTATATAGAATTATACCAAATATTTGAGTTAAAAAAGCAGAAATTATGAATTGTTTTGACTAATAGCTGAGATCACAGGAACGTACAGATGAGTTTCATCAGGAATGAAAGTGATCAATTGTATTTGCATAGAGCGTTGTATGGAATCCAATCCATTTAGTTTGGTAATTTGGTGAAAAAAGAAACCCATATTTCAGATGTAGACATTTTTTAAAGGGTCAAATTAACCTGCCAGACAGATGTAGAGGAGTACAAAGTACAATATTTACCTCAGAGATGTAAAGCAGTGCGAGTTTAAATCAGCCTAACAATGGAAATAATAAAGAAAAACTACTGAAGTACAGCACTGGAGTTTTCAATTAACTGAACATCATTTCATGAGCTCAACTATTACTGACCCCCTATTATTTGCCTGCAACTGTACCTTCTGTTTTTTAGAAACTAGTCATAATAATCTCTTGTTTTCCTCTGCAGAGTGCTTTAGCCAGGTCCGGCTCATTATGCGGCTCCTGGAAGCAGAGCCCTCCACGTCACTGCAGTGTGCTGCAAGGTAAAAACACACCATAGTTAACCAGTTGTTGTTATACGTGTCTTGACCATAGACAGTAAAGGAAATGGACCAACAGGTCCCGTTGCTCTGGACGGGGACCAGTGGAGTCTGTTAGAAGCTCTTTCCCGGTGATGCTGAGCGTTACTGCGCAGCCTCCAACTGAGCTGGAAGACGTAGATGTGACGTAGCAACCTGTCTGGAAGCTGTAAGTCTTCTGGTAGTTGTGCAAGAGAAATCTCAATAATTCCCCATCAGCAGAGACGGAGAGGTAGATATATGTTAGGAGATAACATAGACACAGGCTAATTACTGCTAACTAACATGCTAGTTAACATTAACATAGGCACAGGCTAATTACTGCTAACTAACATGCTAGTTAACATTAACATAGGCACAGGCTAATTACTGCTAACTAACATGCTAGTTAACATTAACATAGACACAGGCTAATTACTGCTAACTAACATGCTAGTTAACATTAACATAGGCACAGGCTAATTACTGCTAACTAACATGCTAGTTAACATTAACATAGACACAGGCTAATTACTGCTAACTAACATGCTAGTTAACATTAACATAGACACAGGCTAATTACTGCTAACATGTTAGTTAACATTAACATAGGTACAGACTAATTACTGCTAACTAACATGCTAGTTAACATTAACATAGACACAGGCTAATTACTGCTAACTAACATGTTAGTTAACATTAACATAGACACAGGCTAATTACTGCTAACTAACATGCTAGTTAACATTAACATAGACACAGGCTAATTACTGCTAACTAACATGTTAGTTAACATTAACATAGACACGGGCTAATTACTGCTAACTAACATGCTTGTTAACATTAACATAGGCACAGGCTAATTACTGCTAACTAACATGCTAGTTAACATTAATAATTAAACTAAAACAGCTAAAAACTGTTTGCGAGCTTCTCCTGACTCTACGGGATTTGTCGACTATGCAACAGTAAGTTGTGTGGTAATGACACAATCGTTAGCCTATTTTTACAAAAAAAGTCTGCTACGGAGCCATAACGTGAGCTACAAGGTAATGGAGCCTTTTATACATTGTTGTGTTTCTTTAGAAATAAACAACGGACAAATAGTCTTTAAACGCTTCAGATGTAAAGTTATTCACTGGCAAAGTGGCGCCAAAATGAATGGGAGTCAATGGGATGCTAACGGCAGGTGATGGCTTGTTAGCATTAAAATGGCGCCATAGCCAGATCCGCTTAGAGAAGAGAGGCTGACCCCCCTTGGTCTTAACCCTCCTAAGACTACTGTATGAAATGATAGGTTCGCATTATTTTCAAGTCTGTCTTAACACTTGTGTTGTCTTCCCGTCATTTAAATTAAAACTTTTCGTTTTCAACACTTTTCCCAGCGTTTTTATCAATTTTTCCCCCTTCTATTTTGAAGCTTTTCCCCACATTTGTCACTTTTTTCAACGTTCCTTTGTCATTTTTTCCCCAAATGCTATAAATTTAGACTAAAACACCCAAATTCAATGAAAGAGTGAACTTACTTGTGAAGAGCGTTGCGTGGAACCATCCACGTTATTTTCATTCACAATTTGGTTAAAATAACTCAAATTTGAGATGTAGAAATGTTTTAAAAATGGGTCAAATTTGACCCAAAGACAACAGGAGGGTTAAAAAATACTTATTTGCCCATATGAGAAAATGTAGTATTATCTTCCAGTCCTTATAGTGCAACATTCATTACATATTTGGGAAATATGTAATGGGAAAGGTGTAATTAAGCATGTATGAACACTTGACTTTTGGATCAAGAACTCTAAAGAGCTTCTAAACAAAGAAGTTAAAGACTTCTTTTTACTGACGTTCTGCACTATTTCTTTCTTTTGTTTTCCAGAATCGAGCAGCCCGTGTCCGAGTGGGGAAAGGAGACAAACCTTTGACCTATGAGCAAGCACTTCCACCTCATCACATCGGCCATCGCAAAGGATGGCTGTCACAGAACACCAGTGAGCACGACCGCGCTCGTTAAAGAGCTACTCGACGGCTTGAATCTAGAGTTTTAATCATGTAACGTTTCTCCAACCTGACTGCAAAAAGAAACACAGAAGGACATGTGGGAAAGGCTCAAAGCATTGGTGTCTAAGTAACTAATGATAACCGAAATCTTTGAAATTGGTCCAGTTTGGAGCTAGAAATAATAATAATAATAATGTATACTTTATTAGTCCAAGTGGAAATTACAATGTACACTCTGTTATTATTACACACAGGCCTGAACTACACACACATGCTCAGTACCTAATACACATGCACTAATGGAGAGATGTCAGAGTGAGGAAAGCTGCAACCGACAGCCGCAAATCGTCAATTTCCTCCGAATTATTATTCTAAGTGTCTGACAACATTATGGAAGTGATCCCTACGGAGATAGACCTTTGAGTTAAAGAGTAAGATCCTTTTTGTTTAACATGCCCCAAAATCACCAGACTCCATTTAAATAATTACTACTTTTAGCGTTTATAGAGCTGGAATATTCCCACATGTAAATGGGTGAATTTAGGGTTTATTTCAACCAAACCAGAGTGGTGATTGTTGGAAAAGTGGAAAGACGAACCAAGACGGTGTTTATTAGTTTGAGTTTGTTTGAGTTTGTTTAGTTTGAAGTGTGTTTTAAGAAGTCTAAATGACTGTTTATTTAAAAGGAGTCTGGTGCGACAACACCGTCTTGGTTTGTCTTTTCACTGTTCAAACAATCACCACTCTGGTCTGGTTGAAATAAACCCTAAATTCACCGATATAGATGTGGAAATATGCTGGTTCTATACAGGCTAAAAGTACTGATTATTTACATGGAGTCTGGTGTAGTTTGGTGATGGTGTTTCATGTTAAAATAAAAGGATCTTACTCTTTAACAAAAATGTCTATCTCACTCTCTGTAGGGATTATTTCCATAATGTTATGTTAATAATGTAATAGTATAATGTTATGTTAATGTTGTTGTAATGTCAGACACTTATAATCTGTATCAGTGACAAAAACAGCACTTTTAATGGATGGAAATTGAAGGTGCACAAAGGTGCTGCTTGCTAAATACAGGACCAACTGTTGTCCCCATAAGTCACTTCAACACTAGTCTAACATTTTACTTCTGGGATAAAAAATTTCACCGGATGCGTGTATTTTTGTTTCCTTCCGCTTTCTTTTTGTTGGAATTTTAACCTGCGGCTGATTTCTGAGGACTATGGTTACCTGGTCCTCAGAACTCTGCAGGGTAAATCCAGACAGCTAGCTAGACTATCTGTCCAATTGGAGGACTATGGTTACCTGGTCCTCAGATCTCTGCAGGGTAAATCCAGACAGCTAGCTAGACTATCTGTCCAATTGGAGGACTATGGTTACCTGGTCCTCAGGTCTCTGCAGGGTAAATCCAGACAGCTAGCTAGACTATCTGTCCAATCTGAGGACTATGGTTACCTGGTCCTCAGGTCTCTGCAGGGTAAATCCAGACAGCTAGCTAGACTATCTGTCCAATCTGAGGACTATGGTTACCTGGTCCTCAGGTCTCTGCAGGGTAAATCCAGACAGCTAGCTAGACTATCTGTCCAGTCTGAGGACTATGGTTACCTGGTCCTCAGGTCTCTGCAGGGTAAATCCAGACAGCTAGCTAGACTATCTGTCCAGTCTGAGGACTATGGTTACCTGGTCCTCAGATCTCTGCAGGGTAAATCCAGACAGCTAGCTAGACTATCTGTCCAGTCTGAGGACTATGGTTACCTGGTCCTCAGATCTCTGCAGGGTAAATCCAGACTGCTAGCTAGACTATCTGTCCAGTCCGAGTTTTTTTCCACACACACTTCTTTTTTTACAGTGGATCTGTGCGGGTGCTTAGCACCGCCCATGACAATTGTGATTAGTTATTGTGACTAATTAGTTAGTTAGTTAGTAGAAATGCCAATAAACCAGAGCACGGTTTTCTCCCCATCCCAGAGTGCTGGGTGGACTAGCCAGACCCTCCTCCGCTCCGCAGCGTGTGGATGGTCTGGCAAAATCATAGGAAAATAGGGTCCAGGTTGGAAAACAACAACAAAGTTACCCTTAAAAATCTAGATTTGGATTCAAAATTAAGTCTGGATACTTAAAAAAATCCAGCTATAATAATCTGTGGATTACTGCTGTATGTGTCAGTACATCTCCTTCCTGTTCCTTCTAGGTAACCTGAAAGGAGAGGAGGGTGCAGCCGAACGGACCATAGAGGACGTGTTCGTGAGGCGTTTCATGTTCGGGACCTTCCACGGCTGCCTGGCCAATGAGATTGTGATCAAAAGGCGCGGCAACGTGCTCATAGTGTGCGCCCTAATGCTCCAGAAACTACCCCCACAGAAGTTTTACTTCTTAATAGGCTATTCAGAGTCACTGCTCTCACACTTGTACAAATGCCCGGTCAAGCTAGAGGTTCAGACCCTGCAGGACAAAGCTGTGTACAAGTACCTCTGACGGATCTGTGTAGTGCTGAAACTGACTGTGCCCCACCTGCTGGGTGTAGTTCTGCTATAAAAGGGTGACTTTGTTCCTGTCTCCATCTGTTTTCAGTTGTCAAAAGGTGTATTTTGCTTTTGTTAAACTAACTCTCAGAATTAAAGAAAATTCAATCATGCGTGTGAACGTTATGGCTGAAATTTGTACACAAATTTAGCTACTACAAGGTTTAAGGTGAGAAAATATGCGATAACGATATTACTTGCAATACATAAACAGTGTACTCAGTGGTGTAGTCTAAGGCATTGTGGTTGCAGTTATAACGTTAGGTTAAAAATCCCAAGTACACGCACACGGACGTACAGATGAGTACTGAAATCATTCAGCGACAGGACAACACAAGGGTTAAAAATAATGAAAACCTATTAATTTGGTTGTTTGTGTGTGAATTTTGTACCCAAAATGTACAAGTTCAGTTGACACATTTGTACTTGAGTATTTTTTATTTTATGCTACTTTATCGTTCTCCATCATCCAAGAGGTAAACGTGGTACTTTTTCCTCCACTAAATCCCTCTGACACGCTGTGTACTTTTTAAAGTCCAACACTTTTATATAATGCGGTACTAAAGTAGTTCACAAAGTATTAATACTTGGCTCCACATTAATGAACTGCATTATTAAATCCTCTTCCATGTTTGTGTTACATATTCGATAATAAGATACTATGAAAGGAGACAGTCTGCAGTCTCTTACTTTTTATAATGCTATAAGTATATTTTGCTGATAATACTTCTGTACTTTTTCTCCAGCAACAGTTCAAAATTGAGGACTTTTACTTGTAGTGGAGTATATTTAAACTTTTATTTCTTCTACCGTTGCTTATACAAAACCACTTTAATAAAAGTTGTCTACAAATACCGTACATTTACACTTAAAAATATCCTTAAAGCTGCTAACAGCTACATTCTAGTGTTATAACCCTTTTATATACAGCTTATACATGCTAAACAGGTCTTTGAAATATCCAAATGAGGCACATGTAAATGCTTCTTCAGATTTATTTTTAATTTCATCATCACATTGCAAATACATTCACAGTTAAGGCACGTGAGCCTCGTCAGTGCAAACCCGAGGCACACAGGATTAAAGCGTTCATTTCAAATGTTCCCGTTCAATTCTTCTTCAATTTCTCCTCACAATTACAAAAAATCCTCAAAAATATTGCAGCACTTTTTCCGTCTTCCATTTAAAAAAAAAAAAAAAGGCTCTTTATAAGTGTTCAATCATTAATACTCAGTGTAAAATATTGTAATAGACAGACATGAGAATTACATTTTTTTTTTTTAACTAAATTTTTTAAGATTTGAGGCACTAAATTGGAACTTCTTTCATGTAAAGCTCTGCAGAAACAAAAGAACAATAATAAAAAGATCAACAATATTTATGAGACCAGAGCTGTACTCTACAAAGGTTTGAGATTGTTCGACATTTTGGGAAAATACGCTTAATATGTAGACAGAGGCAGCGGCTGCTTAGCTTAGCTTAGCATAAAGACTGGACACAGGGGGAAACAGCTAGCCTAGCTCTGTCCAGAGATGACAACATCCGCCTCGCAGCATCGCTAAAGCTTGATGATAAACTCATCTTATTTCTTGTTTTTTTTTTATGTTCGTGCAAAACTGACATGTCAGGACATTAAGTTCTTTGAATTTAGGTGTTTTATTAAATTTTATAGCATTTGAGAAAAAAAAAAACTGAAAAAAAAATGTTGAAATAAAGTGAGGAAAATGTTAAAAAAAAAAAAAAAAGGTCCATAAAAAAGCGCAAAAACTTTGGGAAAAGTGACGAAAAAAAATAACAAAAGTGTCAAAAAGTGACAAAAACATCGGGAAAAAGCAACAAAAGTGTTGAAAATAAATTTTTAATTTTGACCCAGAAACATAAAAAGTTGCATGTTGACGGCAAGACAACACAAGGGTTAAAAAATAAAAAAAAAATGGAGCTTTAGAGCTGCCGGGAGGTTTGTTTTGTTGCCTTTGAACAAAGCCAGATATGCCGTTTCCTACTTTTCCTACTTTGTACGTGCTAAGCTAACCTAAAACGCTGCTTGTGAACGCTTCATACAGAACGGACAGACACGAGAGTATCATCTAATAAGATAACGGTGCAAAAAGTGTATTTTCTAAAATGTGGAACTCTTCCTTTAACAATGATAAGATTAATGACAGCAAACAGCGTACGTGCAAAACTTTGGTTGTGCGTCGTTTGGTTGTGTGTTGTTTGGTTGTGTGTCGTTGGGTTGGTTGTGTGTCCTTTGGTTGGTTGTGTGTCCTTTGGTTGGTTGTGCGTCCTTTGGTTGGTTGTGCATCGTTTGGTTGTGTGTCCTTTGGTTGGTTGTGTGTCCTTTGGTTGGTTGTGCGTCGTTTGGTTGGTTGGGTGTCCTTTGGTTGGTTGTGCGTCGTTTGGTTGGTTGTGTCCTTTGGTTGGTTGTGTGTCCTTTGGTTGGTTGTGTGTCCTTTGGTTGGTTGTGCGTCCTTTGGTTGGTTGTGCATCGTTTGGTTGTGTGTCCTTTGGTTGGTTGTGTGTCCTTTGGTTGGTTGTGCGTCGTTTGGTTGGTTGGGTGTCCTTTGGTTGGTTGTGCGTCGTTTGGTTGGTTGTGTCCTTTGGTTGGTTGTGTGTCCTTTGGTTGGTTGTGCGTCGTTTGGTTGGTTGTGCGTCGTTTGGTTGGTTGGGTGTCCTTTGGTTGGTTGTGTCCTTTGGTTGGTTGTGTGTCCTTTGGTTGGTTGTGTGTCCTTTGGTTGGTTGTGCGTCCTTTGGTTGTGCGTCGTTTGGTTTGGTTGTGCGTCGTTTGGTTTGGTTGTGCGTCGTTTGGTTTGGTTGTGTGTCATTTGGTTGTGTGTCGTTTGGTTGTGTGTCATTTGGTTGTGTGTCATTTGTGCTGAGACGGCATTTTGCACCTTGAACATTGTAATGAACAGAAGTCAGTTTATGTGCAGAGCGACACGTCTGCACAACATAAACCGGACGAGAAGTTTATCTGGATATAACGAGAGATGAACGAGCACGGATCTTTTTCACAGCAGACATTTTGACTCGTCGTCGTTAAGAAAAGCGCAGGTGTTAGTAAGAACGTTAAAGGGAAAGTTTGACGCTTATTTGCTTCCTGGTGGAGGGTCTGTACAAAGGCGTGTAAAAGTACAACTATTCATACTACTAAGAGGATTATTTCTTCTTTACCAACCAAGAAATAGTCCGGGACAGGACCGGTGTACATTACGGTGGTTGTTACAAACTGAAGATATTACATGTTAATCAGTGAGCTTCAGAGATGATGGTAGACATGTTTTGTTACTGTTGCACAGAGCCAGGCTAGCTGTTATGCTAAGCTAAGCTAAGCTACAGCTAACCAGCTGCTGGCTGTACTTTTCATATTTAGCTCCAACATCTCTAAAAAGGTCCTTACATTTTTCGGTATGCACAGTTCTGCCTGGGAACAGAAACCTTGCACACTGAATCCGATGCGTGTCAATTAAAAGGTGCTCTAAGCGACGCCACACGGTTTGTTAAGGCTACAACGTTTTTGGTCACATTTAGTTAACATCTCTCCACTATCCGCGATGCGCCCGTCCCCAGAACACAATGTAAAAGTATGCGGTCTCTGTGGACAGCCCAGGCTCCACTAACTGCAACAAAAACAAGCTGAGCCAACCTGCACCACCAAACAAACAGTGTTCCAGCCAATAACCAACAAGAAGGATTTGGTGGTGGTGGGGGGGGGGATCTGAAGGATCAAACCCTTATATTGATCCTGAAGGATCTCTAAAAATGCCTTTAAATACCTTTAAAAAGCCTCCTACGGTAGGGCTGCACAATTAATCGCAACTTTATCAAAATCGCAATATGGACTAGTGCAATGTCCAAAATTGCGGGGGGAAGCAATATTTGTTAAAATATGCGAAATATGTGTCAAACCGTTCTGAATGAAGTATCGTGGTGCTGCAGAGGCGCCCCGGCCTACAAATCCTAACCTACAGAATCTTGGTTTGGTACAGATCCTCAAAAAAAAAAAAAAATCACACTATAAATGCTTTTAATTTCTTTCAAATGATTTTCAATGAAAATGAGAATAATGATACAAAACGATCATTCCCTCCGATATCGTGAATCATATCGTAATATCAGTCAAGAATAATCGCAATGAGACATTTTCCTCATATTGTGCAGCCCTACTACGGATGCAATCAGATATAATTATGTATAAATATGATGTACGGACGTTTTGGAAGAAGCGTGATTGTGATGTCGGATGAACTATGTCTCTTAATGTTCTGAATTTGTTTTTAATGTGTGAAAATGTCAGATTCTGTGTGCAAGGACAAGTTACTCACAGTAGGAAAACGCCAATAAGCGTCTTTTTCCCAGAATGTTAAAGCATCCTTTCACAATGGCTCGGTCCTATTCAAGTGTCCCAGTATAAACCATGACAGCGTGGCAGTGAGCCAGCATGCACCACACCAGGACCCTGACACTGAAGCAGCTGAATGGAATCCAGCCATCCCTCATATGATTATGTACACCTGTGCTTTTCCTTCCGAGACGAGTCAATACGTAAAAACATGGTTATGAAAATGGCCGACGCGGCGGTCATACTTAATAACCGGTCAGATGAACCGACCCCATCTTCCACAGAGTCGGCGTTCGGCCTCTTCTTCCTTCACTGGATGTCGCGGCAGCTGTCTCCCTGACAGGACTGCAGCTTTATGAGCTGCTGGTTCATCGCCTGCAGGAACGTCGGGTCCATCTTCTTCCAGACGTTCTCCAGCTGGTGGGGGTCCGACACCAGGTTGTACACTTCTACAAACGACTAGGGAGGGGACACAAAAACAAGGACAGACGGTGAGCTTTTTCACATCCGTTGTCACAGAAAAGAGTCCTACGTGCAGATCCTTTAACGGAAGTAAAGTATGACTACGGGTCATGCTGAGACGCAGCTCTGGAGATGGGGGTCGGTCTAGCCATGTCCCGATGTCCGCCGAGGCAGGACATAGGCTAGACCATGTGACATAGACCATAGGCTCTTTGCTGCCGACGGCCCGTTGCCGATTCGGGCAATGCCGTTTTGTTGTATGGTATCATAGCAACAACTAACAGCGTTGACGGATTATTTCCGGTTCAAAAACCACTGCAGGGGAGTGGGGGAGGACTCCAGGGGAGTGGGGGAGGACTCCAGGGGAGTGGGGGAGGACTCCAGGGGAGTGGGGGAGGACTCCAGGGGAGTGGGGGAGGGGCATCTGGAGCATGCGCAGCAGACACTTAACCCGCTCTTACTCCGCTTAAAGGAGAATTACGGTTGATTTTCAACACGTTGACATATTCTAATTTTAACAACAACAAGTAAGTCTGAGGACCCTGTACATTTGGGGTGCTGTCAGTAGAGATAAAAACTAAAAACAATCGCAGGTGCCTACACCGTGTTATCCTCCTGCTACAGTTTGCCCCCAGGACGCTGAAACAGGGCAAGTTTTAAACGTGTTTTTAGCCTCTAAAAATTTTCAAAATGTCATTACAAGTGCCTCCACATGTCTGACTGACAGCAGCAGATATGAGAGAAATGCATTCAAGTTGTGTTAATTCAGCTCTGTGTAGTATTGGTGGTCCCTGTGGTCCCCCAGTGGCTAGACATGGTGATAGGTGTAAACCGAGCCCTGGGTATCCTGCTCTGCCTTTGAGAAAATGAAAGCTCAGATGGACCGATCTGGAATCTTACCCCTTATGAGGTCATAAGGGGAAGGGTTACCTCCCCTTTCTCTGCTTTGCCCCCCCAGAGAATTTTGCCCACCCATGAGAGAAAGACATCAGGGCATTAAAACGACCAAAGTGGCAGTTGGACAAGACCACACCCCCATGTCTCTCTCTCTGTCTCCTCCCCAATAGCATTTAAAGCTACAGACTCGAAATGGCACATACTAAGGAAAACTCAGATACAGTATTAGGGACCACTAAGGTCTATATAAAAGAGATTTCAGATACAGTATTAGGGGACCACTAAGGTCTATATAAAAGAGACCTCAGATACAGTATTAGGGGACCACTAAGGTCTATATAAAAGAGACTTCAGATACAGTATTAGGGGACCACTAAGGTCTATATAAAAGAGACTTCAGATACAGTATTAGGGGACCACTAAGGTCTAAATAAAAGAGACTTCAGATAAAGTATTAGGGGACCACTAAGGTCTATATAAAAGAGACTTCAGATACAGTATTAGGGGACCACTAAGGTCTAAATAAAAGAGACTTCAGATAAAGTATTAGGGGACCACTAAGGTCTATATAAAAGAGACTTCAGATACAGTATTAGGGGACCACTAAGGTCTATATAAAAGAGACTTCAGATACAGTATTAGGGGACCACTAAGGTCTATATAAAAGAGACTTCAGATACACTATTAGGGGACCACTAAGGTCTATATAAAAGAGACTTCAGATACAGTATTAGGGACCACTAAGGTCTATATAAAAGAGACTTCAGATACAGTATTAGGGGACCACTAAGGTCTATATAAAAGAGACTTCAGATACAGTATTAGGGGACCACTAAGGTCTATATAAAAGAGACTTCAGATACAGTATTAGGGGACCACTAAGGTCTATATAAAAGAGACTTCAGATCCAGTATTAGGGGACCACTAAGGTCTATATAAAAGAGACTTCAGATACAGTATTAGGGGACAACTAAGGTCTATATAAAAGAGACTTCAGATACAGTATTAGGGGACCACTAAGGTCTATATAAAAGAGATTTCAGATACAGTATTAGGGGACCACTAAGGTCTATATAAAAGAGACTTCAGATACAGTATTAGGGGACCACTAAGGTCTATATAAAGAGACTTCAGATACAGTATTAGGGACCACTAAGGTCTATATAAAAGAGACTTCAGATACAGTATTAGGGGACCACTAAGGTCTATATAAAAGAGACTTCAGATACAGTATTAGGGGACCATTAAGGTCTATATAAAGAGACTTCAGATACAGTATTAGGGACCACTAAGGTCTATATAAAAGAGACTTCAGATACAGTATTAGGGGACCACTAAGGTCTAAATAAAAGAGACTTCAGATACAGTATTAGGGACCACTAAGGTCTATATAAAAGAGACTTCAGATACAGTATTAGGGGACCACTAAGGTCTATATAAAAGAGACTTCAGATACAGTATTAGGGGACCACTAAGGTCTATATAAAAGAGACTTCAGATACAGTATTAGGGGACCACTAAGGTCTATATAAAGAGACTTTACGTGTGTGACACAGTCACGGTCTACCTCGCTGTCCGCAAACTCGCAGTACTGTAGGTCGTGTTCTTTGTTGAGGGTCCTGACGCAGGCGTACGTGTTGTTGAAGGCGTCTTCACACACGCAGTCTGGGAAACATTGCTAAAAAAGAAAGAAAATGAAGTGTGTTAAGGTAGTGCTGCAACTAAGAACCACCGTCATTATGTTTTCAGATGACAGCCATTAGTAACATGACTGTGGGACCTGCTCATTAACACGACTGGTGACGTGTTAATGGATGGATGAATGAATGGGTAGATGGATATATGGATGGATGGATGAATGGGTAGATGGATATATGGATGGATGGATGAATGGGTAGATGGATATATGGATGGATGGATGAATGGGTAGATGGATATATGGATGGATGGATGAATGGGTAGATGGATATATGGATGGATGATGGAGGAATGAATGGGTAGATGGATATATTGATGATGGATGGATGGATGGATGGATGATGGAGGAATGAATGGGTAGATGGATATATGGATGGATGGATGAATGGGTAGATGGATATATGGATGGATGATGGAGGAATGAATGGGTAGATGGATATATTGATGATGGATGGATGGATGGATGGATGGATGATGGAGGAATGAATGGGTAGATGGATATATGGAGGAATGAATGGGTAGATGGATATATTGATGATGGATGGATGGATGGATGGATGGATGAATGGATAGATGGATGGATGCTTGAATGAATGGATATATGATGGATATATGATAGATAGATGGATTGATGAATGAAGGATGGATATATGATGGATATATGATAGATAGATGGAATGATGAATGAAGGATGGATAGATGGATATATGATGGATAGATGAATGAATGGATAGATGGATGGATGCTTGAATGAATGGATATATGATGGATATATGATAGATAGATGGAATGATGAATGAAGGATGGATAGATGGATATATGATGGATGGATGAATGAATGGATAGATGGATGGATGCTTGAATGAATGGATATATGATGGATAGATGAATGGGTAGCTGGATAAAAAAATAAATACAAATGCCACCGAGTTAGTTTAACATTAAAATATTACAATACAAACAGCAGCAGCATATAAAACACCTGCGTGACACGCCAGCGTTATTAGAGCATGCGTACAGCGCATTCAGTATCTGCGTCTCAGTCGGGTTTGACTGCACGTTTGTGACAGTTTTACGGCCTCTTGCCGGTTTAGGGCTTACGGTCAGCTCGGTGCGTTGCTATGGTTACTGTACACAAACCAACCAGCCGACAATTTGCAGGGCTGCGGCGGAGATGTACGGTATAGCCAACAGGAAAGAAGGAGAAACACAGATACTTTTCCTAACAGCTGCATGCAAATGGGAATATTAGTGGAATATTCACTTTCATTAGCCATGTAAACAACGTATTTAGAATATTATTTAAAATATACTTAGAAACGTAGTCAGTTTCTTTGGGTAAAGTTTGGCGCCACCTGCAGCTCCGTCACTTGTCAGCCGGTTGAAATTGTTTCCACATATCCGGCTGTTGCAAAACTTAACTGGTTAAAAAAAAAAAAGTCAACGCTGCGGAGCGCAAGAACTCAAACTTGATCTTTGACATAGTCGTTTCTTTCATAATAACCCTTATTCGCTTTTTCCTGGAGCTTTCAAATGCATCTCATTATCTTCCTCAGTGTACATCTGGCATTTGAGCAATGCAGTAAAATGGAAAAAGAAGTAAAATAAAGAGGTTATTTCCCCCAGGAACTTCCTCTGAGGTCATTATAATGTTGTATAACTGTGCCTTGCTTTAGGCTGTTGTGTGTTAAGATGACATCATTACTGCTGATGACAGGAACAGGATCAACAAGTTTATTAAAAAATTTTTTAAAAAAATAAAAAAAGGCTGTTTAAAGACTTGAGATGAAGAGAGAGCCAGGAGGTCCCACCCTGTTTGGTGTTTTGAGTTAATAATAATAATAATAATAATAATAATAATAATAATAATAATAAGTGTTGAGAGACCAAGGTATATGCCAATGTCAGTTTTATTTGTATAGCACCTTTAACCCTTGTGTCGTCTTCCCGTCGACCGTGCAACTTTTTGTTTTTCTGGGTCAAAATTGAAACCTTTTTTTCAACGTTTTGGTCGTTTTTTCCAAAACCGCTGTTGCTTACCCCTCCCCCCCCCGATGTTTTTGTCAACTTTTTCTCTACGCCTTTTGATGTTTTTGTGGAGGTTTTTGCAGCTTTTTTGGACATTTTAGTCACTTTGTTCAATGGTCTTTCATAAATAAAAGGCTTTTCAATGCTATAAAATTTAATAAAACATCCACATTTAAAGGGAGCAGTGGGCTGATCATTGTGTGGAAACATACGCGTTATTTTTCTGAAAATTTGGTCGAAAGACACTTTTCAGATAAAGATTTTTTTTTCAAAATGGGTCAGATTTGACCCGAGGACAACACAAGGGTTAATAATAATAATAATAATAATAATAATAATAATAATAATGTATACTTTATTAATCCCACAAGGGGAAACTTCAATTTACACACAGGCCTGAATAACACACACATGCTCAGGTCCTATACATGCACTAAATGGAGAGATGTCATAGTGTGGGTGGGGGGTGCCCATGGAAAGGCGCCCCGAGCAGTTGGGGGTTCAGTGCCTTGCTCAAGAGCACCTTGGCAGTGCTCAGGAGGTGAACTGGCACCTCTGCAGCTACCAGTCCACCACCATACTGTGGTCCGTACGGGGACTTGAACCAGAGGCCCTCAGGTTCCTAACCCAACTCCCTACGAACTGAGCTACTGCCCCCCCTCCCCCAGAAGACCAGGTTAAGACCAGATAAGGGTTAGGGGTGTGCAAAACAAAAAATAAAAAAAAATTAAATCACATTCATGAATCGATTCAAGCTCTACCGATTCAAAATATTCATAGAATTCCCCAAATCGATTCAGGTACACGTTCATATTGATTTTTCTGTTTTGTAAGGGCGCGTATACTATCACATGAGAAAACATGCATACATTCATATACTGTGAATCGTTTTTTAAGCCTTGTGTTGTCTTCACGTCAACCATGAAACATTATTACATAGTTTTTTTCCAACATTTGTCACTTTTTCAATGTTGTGGGTTCTTTTTTGGATGTTTTTTTTCCCAAAGTTATTTGATATTTCTTATGTTGACATGCTCAGTGCTCATTTCGAAAGGCCCACTTTTTGTGATAAAAAACACTGAAAAATTGAGAATCAATTTTGAATCGAATCCTGAGCCTAAAAATCGCTCTTGAATGGTGACATTTTCTGAATCGTGCACCCCTAATGAGGACGCTTTGACACTGGATGTATTTTGACATCATTTATTTGTAAGGTGCATCTTCATATGCACCATTGTGACATTGTGAATTGTCTCGTCTCAGGGTGCATCCCATCAGTTGTGTTTATACAGACTTGTTCTTAAAATGGCTCCTGAGCAAGACTAACATCCTGTTGGGAAGGGTTTCAGTTACTGTTACTACAGAGACAATGGAGGATTGTCTTTCACGTGTCTTGTTTTTTTCCTGCGCGTTAGTGACCAAACTGGTTTCCCCTTTGAGAAATACTAGCGTTATCTAACGTTCGTGTTTTCCCAGCTTTCATGCGATAGTAGATATTCAAATCTTCATCCCTCTGAGCACTTTAAAGAGATGGTGCAGATGTTTTGAAGTGTGTTTGTATCAGGGATGCACCAATTCCAGATTTTTTTGGGGGTTTGGCCAAATACCAAATCCACTGGTTAACCCCAATGTTGTTTCCTATATCAATGTTCTTTTTAATTCCCCAAAATAACATTATTGATTCCACACAACGCTCTTTGTCAAGTACAAATCTCTACTTTCATTAATTTTGGGGCGTCTTATTCAATTTTATAGCATTTGAAACCAAATGGAAGTGTTTTTGAAATAGTATTGAGAGTAAAAGTTGACATATTCCAGTCTGTGATTATCATCAACATCCATTCCTTTAATTTTAGTCTCAATAATTCCTAATTTCTGCTTTTCTAACTCAAATTAACTAACCGATGGAGGCAGCGGTAGAGCAGTAACTCCCGTGTTCTGCGAGGTAAAATGTCTGTTTTTGTTCCTCATGTAATCCCACTTAAAAAAAAAACAACAACTATCCATTTAAAATCTTGTGATGCAATCAAAAGTTTCAGAATAACTACTGAATATACATTATTATATGCATATATAATATATTACATATACACATATATTATATTATATGCATTATTTTGGCAGTTCTGCTTGAGAAATGTCTTGAAGGATTGATTGAAAAGTGTTCTTCTGTTGATTAATAATTACATGTATCATTGTAAGAGTCTTTTCTTATTGTAGTGGTAGATACTCACAGACAGTCCAGGACCCAGTTTGGGACACGCAGGGTCCGTCGTTGGATGTCCCTCTCCGGTGTATTCAACGAGGAAAACGGGACGGACAGTGCCGTTACGCAGCGACGGAGCCTAACGGGAAGGGAAGTTTCAAGTTGCGAAGATTGAAGGGAAAAGTAACATTTAGGAAAAACATTTAAAGCAGCAGCTGACCATCTGAGAGAGGAACGACTGCCCGTCCACATTCACAGAAGACAGGTTGACACCAGATATGTCCAGCAGGGTCGGAGCCAGGTCGATGTTCAACACCGGAGCCTGAAAGAGTCATGCAACGAAAAGGGATCGTTCAAAGACAAACTGAAGTTTAACAGGTGCAAGCAGAAACGTGTGTGAGAAGAGTGTGTGGGTCTGTGTGTGAGTGAGTGTGTGCGTGCGTGCTTGTGTGGATGCGTGAGAGTGAGTGTGTGTGCATGCGTGAGAGTGTGAGTGTGACCATGAGTGTTTGTGTGCATGCGTGAGAGTGTGAGTGTGACCATGAGTGTTTGTGTGTGTGTGTGTGTGTGTGTGTGAGAGAGAGTATGGGTGTGCATGCCTATGTGTGTGAGTGAGTGAGTGAGTGAGTGAGTGAGTGAGTGACTGACTGACTGTGTGTGAATGTGTGTGACTGACTGACTGACTGACTGCGTTGTGACTGACTGACTGTGTGTGAATGTGTGTGAATGTGTGTGAATGTGTGTGAATGTGTGTGACTGTGACTGACTGACTGTGTGAGTGTGACTGACTGACTGACTGACTGTGTGAGTGTGACTGACTGACTGACTGACTGACTGACTGACTGACTGACTGAGTGAGTGAGTGAGTGAGTGAGTGAGTGAGTGAGTGAGTGAGACCTGCAGCATCTGGTTCGGTTTGATGCCCGGCCCGCGGACCATGAGCGGGACCCGGATGTCAAATTCATACAGCTGCCGCTTATCAATGGGCAGAGAGAACTGACCTGAGAACAGTCAAGACACTGAAATTAATCACATGAGGACATGAGAGGGGACTCTGGACCATTATGTTCATCGTCAATTAATCTGTCGGTTATTTTCTGGATGAATGGATTAGTAGTTTGGTCTCTAAAATGTCACAAAGTGGTGAAAAATGTGGATCAAGGTTTCCAAAAAGCCTGAAATGACGTCCTCAAATGTCTTGTTTTTCCACAACTCACAAGACATTCAGCTCACCGTCACAGAGGAGAGAAGAAACTAGAAGATATTCACATTTAACAAGCTGGAATCAGAGAACTTTTACTTTTTTCAGAAAAAAAATGACCCAAACCGATCAACCGATTATCAAAACAGTTGGCGATTAACGTTGCCAGCTAATGGACCGAAGGCTGCGGCTCCGTCTCCGACCTGTGTGGTAGCCGTTGTCCGAGGTGTAGAAGATGTACGTGTTCTCCAGTTCTTTGAGGCTTTCAAGTTTCTGGACCAGCAGCTCCACCATGTCGTCCACAGACAACAGAGTCTGCCACCTGCAGGAGACATCAGCGTTTACGTTGTTGGTAAAACACTCACACTCACACTCTGTATACATACATATGTATATACACACACGTTAATACAAACACACATATATATATATATATATATATATATATATATATACACACACACACACACATATACATATACAAATACATATATATATACATACACATACACTGTATATACACACATATACAAATACATATATATATACATACATATACACTGTATATACACACATACATATACACATACATATATATATACATACATACATACATATACACTGTATATACACACACACAATACACAACAACACAACCAAAGTTAAAATGCTACTCCTTCCACATACTTTCAGCTGGTGTCAAAGTGTCAATTAAGATTAAATTAAGACAGCATTGACAGAAGAGAAGTAGTAATTAGTAATGAATGGGCTGTAATATTTCTCCTGCTTCCCATCTCTCAGATACGTTACGTTTTCCAGACGGATGCAGTTCATCAGGGCACATACCCAGCTGAGTCGAGTAGAAGGCCGGCTTGATTTCCAAATCAGAAACGATCCATCATCTGACAGCTACATCAGCTGTCAGATGCCGTCAGTCCGGCTGATGCATCAGCTGATTCAATCCAGCTGATGGATCAGCTGATTTCCTTTTATGCTCTCAGCTGGAAAATCTCTGAAAGGGCGGCTAATTTTAGCTGCTCCAGCCTGCCTACTCGTACTGCTTCCTGTACAAGCCGCTTTGCAACCGGCCTCCACCAGGCCCACAGGAAGTGCGCTGGCCCGGGCTTTGAAGCTAATCAGACACAGTGGCCCAACACTTCCAGCCTGTCACATGATGCCCAAAAATACTTGTTCCTATTGACCAGAGATGTCTGTAGATCAGTGGATCTGATTTTATAAGCAATCACAACCCCATGGGAAATGATTTATTTAACCATCATAATGTAATCCACTCCGATGACATTTGGGAAGTCTAGAAGAGACGCACGCTTACATCATTTAACCCTTATTAACGTTAGCGGAGCGCTAAACGGGACGTAGCCGGCTCGGCACTACGGGCCGCACGGTGCGAAAGCAGAACGCATCATCCGGGTTATTTGTGGCTCCATGAAGGCGTCACCGAGCAACTCTCATAGGAATGAACTGACGCAACGCTGGCCAATCAATTCGATTTAAGGAATAAAGAGGTTTTTATTGGCTTTGAAGGCAATGAGATGGATAAAAGATGTTGTTTATTTTATTCAATTTATGTTAAAATGTTAAAATTCCACATTCACAAGAAGAAATGGGCGGACTCCAAACCCTGCTTTGAACATTTTTGGTGAAGAACTGCCCCAATGCTGCAACACTATGAGAGACATTAAGAATAAGAAGGCAATTAAGACTGGAATTGTGTTTGATCAATTTCTCATTATTTGCACTACACTTCTTTTTTTACTTTATTTATTTTCTACATATATACATTTTTTCTTCTGTATATGCACCTCTGATATTGACTTTTTTGTACATGTACTGCACATACCAGCTACGTAACCTTAACCCTTGTAAGGTATTTGGGTCAAATTGACCGATTTCAAATTTTTACAAGAAGAAAAATGGTAAAAGTTACATTTTTTCTACCTGAAATCAGCATCCTTACCTTATTTCCTGAGATCAACATGTATTCCTGACTCAGAACATTATTCTGGATATGACACTTATGTTGTTTCCATAGTGGATTTTTAACATGAATTATAACCTTCCATCTTTAATTGTGTTCTAGTAGAGACTGATTGCATTCCCTGAACATAGATGTTATCTCAATTGTTTGAAATGGAGATAAAGACAATATTTGTTAATAGATTATGAAGTAAAATTTAATCAGAATTGTTTTTAAAACCCCAAATAAGTTACGGGTCAATTTGACCCGAGGGACCCGAGAGGGTCCCGAAAGAGAAGACAATACAAGGGTTCAACTTTATTATGTAACTACAAAAAAATAAAAAATAAATAAAATAAAAGTAACTCATTGACTAATTGTGCTCCGACTCCACTTTTTCTTGTTGTTATGGAAACGACAGGTCTGGCTACTCCAGGATGCTTTGCAACTTTTCTTTTGATAACACGGTTTATTCCATATAGGATTATAATATAAATAAAACAGACGCTGGCAGCTTAAAAAAATAAAAATAAAAAAAAAATGCCAATTTTGGACACGTTCTAACTATTTCAGCGTCGGACCTCGAAGAAGAGAAACGTTTTATCAGTCGTACCTTTTCCTGTACGCGCTGTCCAGGAAGGAGAGGGAGCTGTCCGGCATCGGGTTGACCGGCTGACGCAGCAGCCAGTGTTTGTCCTGAAACACACAGATGGAGCTTATGTCCCATTTTAAAGACCTGCTACCTCGTTAAGTAACGTGCCGCGTGACCCTGAACGCACCTTCCCCGGTTTGTCGAAGCTCCCGTCTCGAGGGGCTTTGACGTCGCCGAACTCCTTCTGGTACTGCGGGGCGGCCGTCCAGGGCGAGTGAGGAGCTGGAGGGGACAGCATCAGGAAGAACGGATGCTGGGGGCTCCTGTCATCCAGGAAGTGGAGGGACCGGTTGGTCTGGATCCAGGAGGAGTAAGCTGAGAGTTACACTTCATTGCGAACACAGACGGGGACGCAAAGACGTATAGAGAATTTGGCCCACCAATTAGAGAGAGACATCGTGGTTTTCAAACAAGCAAAGTGGCAGTTGGTCAAGACCACTGTCAAGACTGGCTCTAGTGGCTGTAAATCTGCACCAAGGCTGAATTTTGGGAAAGAGACTTCAGATACAGTATTAGGGGACCACTAAGGTCTATATAAAGAGACTTCAGATACAGTATTAGGGGACCACTAAAGTCTATATAAAAGAGACTTCAGATACAGTATTATGGGACCACTAAGGTCTATATAAAGAGACTTCAGATACAGTATTAGGGACCACTAAGGTCTATATAAAAGAGACTTCAGATACGGTATAAGGGGACCACTAAGGTCTATATAAAGAGACTTCAGATACAGTATTAGGGACCACTAAGGTCTATATAAAGAGACTTCAGATACAGTATTATGGGACCACTAAAGTCTATATAAAAGAGACTTCAGATACAGTATTAGGGGACCACTAAAGTCTATATAAAGAGACTTCAGATACAGTATTAGGGGACCACTAAAGTCTATATAAAAGAGACTTAAATACAGTATTATGGGACCACTAAGGTCTATATAAAGAGACTTCAGATACAGTATTAGGGACCACTAAGGTCTATATAAAAGAGACTTCAGATACAGTATTAGGGGACCACTAAGGTCTATATAAAGAGACTTCAGATACAGTA
>JABXJD010000098.1:1032500-1062500 GCA_013375575.1 Percina caprodes
TGACGACTGTGATTGGTTTAAAGAAATGACAATAAACCCATGTGCTTAGCCCCGCCCATGACGACTGTGATTGGTTTAAAGAAATGACAATAAACCCATGTGCTTAGCCCCGCCCATGACGACTGTGATTGGTTTAAAGAAATGACAATAAACCCATGTGCTTAGCCCCGCCCATGACGACTGTGATTGGTTTAAAGAAATGACAAAAAACCCATGTGCTTAGCCCCGCCCATGACGACTGTGATTGGTTTAAAGAAATGACAATAAACCCATCCAGGCATGCTGTGTGGGGTAGCCAGACCCTCCTCCGGCGCACTTTGGAGGAGAATTTGAAGAGAATTTTTTTGTTCACACCGATAGTAAAAAATATTTGTTTGACAGTTTAAAAAAGTATTTTGAGAGATTTTTTTTTTCCAGAAATAATTTTAAAAATTTATATTATTTTTTTTTAGTCTAAAATATTATTTTTTGCTATTAATATGAAAAATTTCTCTAAAAAAAAAATTTTCCTCTCATAAAATGCTTTTTTGCTATAAGTGCGATAACTTTATTATTTTTTCTCTCTCTCAGATCATTTATTTTAATAAAGAATAAAGAAATCTAGCTCCATACCGTACGTACTGTACCTGTGGGGTAAATTCAACGCAAAACCATAAATCAAGCTTATGTGCAAACTACAAATCACCTCGACTCAACGACTCATTTATGTTTCTAAAGTGCACTTCTGTTCAGAATCAGAAATACTTTATTAATTCTGTGTTACAGTAGCACCAGTAGTGAGAAGACAGAGACGGAGCAACTGCAACAGGCAGCACGCATGTTAGCGCAGGTGCATGCACTTCAGATGCATCAGAATCAGCTTTATGACTACATGATGCACAGGACAACACACAGCACATGTGGCCACATGAAGGGATTTTTTTGAGGTGACTTGGGAGGGTGGAAAGAACGAAAAAAGGTTAATTTCTTATATTGCACTGTAACTTTTATTCCTGTTTTATCTGTTTTTATTTCTATTTTTTAAACTGTTTTTTTCTGTGTTTTATCAGTTTTTTTTTTTAAACTGTTTTTTTCTGTGTTTTCTGTTTTTATTTTATTTTTTTAAACTGTTTTTTCTGTGTTTTCTGTTTTTATTTTTACAACTGTTTTTTTCTGTGTTTTTTTCGGTGTTTTATCTGTTTTTATTTCTATTTTTTAAACTTTTTTTTCTGTGTTTTATCTGTTTGTTTTTTTTAAACTTTTTTTTCTGTGTTTTATCTGTTTGTTTTTTTTAAACTTTTTTTTTCTGTGTTTTATCTGTTTTTATTTTTTAAACTGTTTTTTTCTGTTTTTTTCTGTGTTTTATCTGTTTTTATTTTTTAAACTGTTTTTTTCTGTGTTTTATCTGTTTTTATTTTTTAAACTGTTTTTTTCTGTGTTTTATCTGTTTTTACTTTTTTTTCAAACTGTTTTTTTCTGTTTTATCTGTTTTTATTTTATTTTTTTAAACTGTTTTTTCTGTGTTTTCTGTTTTTATTTTATTTTTTTAAACTGTTTTTTCTGTGTTTTATCTGTTTTTATTTTTTAAACTGTTTTTTTCTGTGTTTTATCTGTTTTTTTTTTTTTAACAGTTTTTTCTGTGTTTTATCTGTTTTTATTATTTTTTTAAACTGTTTTTTCTGTGTTTTATGTTTTTGTTTTATTTTTTTTAAACTGTTTTTTCTGTGTTTTATCTGTTATTATTTTATTTTTTTCAAACTGTTTTTTCTGTTTTTATTTTTATTTTTAACTGTTTTTGTGTAAAGCACTTTGAATTGCCCTGATGCTGAAATGTGCTCTACAAATAAAGCTGCCTTGCCTTGCCTTACCGAGGCAGTCAGTCGGAAGCGGGGAGGGGTAGGGACGGGGCATGTATGGTGTGGAGTAAGATAGTGAGTTCAAACCTGGTTGAGATATTTGCCAGCGAAGAAGGTCTGGTACTTCTGTTTGCTGAGGTAGAAAGGGAAGGCGGTGGCCTCGGGGCCTTTCTGCCACTGAAGGCTGGAGCAGTTCCCCGACAGCGAGTTGTTCCTCACCTCGTGGTTGTGGGGTACTGACTCACAAAATGCTGCTCCTACTGGGGCAGCACAGCGGCGTGACTGTAAACTACACCGGAGGAGGAGGAAGCGAGTCAGCGGCGATAGAGGAAGATAACAGAAGTGGGGGGGGGGTGATGAAAGAGAAGCGTGACAGCGAAGAGGAAGATGTGTAACTCGTTCGGTTTTAACATTTTAACAACATGTGAAATCATAGGAGGTGAGAGGAGGAAACAGGTCCTTTACTTCACTGCATGGACTTAACCCTTGGATGGTATTCAGGTCAAATTGACCCATTTCAAACTTTTACAAGAAGGAAAATAGTCCAAGTTACATGTTTTCTACCGGAAATCAGCACCTTACCTTATTTCCTGTGATAAACATGTATTTCTGACTCAATTCAGAACATTGTTGTGGATATGACATTTATGTTTTTTCCATAGTGGATTTTTAACATGAATTATAACCTGATGACTAAAAACGAACCCCACTTCCCTTTTTAATTGTGTTCTAGTAGAGACTGATTGCATTCCCTGAACATAGATGTTATCTTAATGGTTTGAAATTGAGAAAAAAGTGGAAAAACACGACAAAAACATCGATAAAAATGTGAAAGTGAGAAAGAACTTTGGGAAAAGTTAGAAAACTTCAAAAGTGACAACAAACATTGTAGAAAGCTTCAAAAACAACCAAAAACCCCAAAAAATAAAATAAAATTGACAAAGAACTTTGGAAAAAGTGACAAAAGTCTCTTAACCCTCATGTTGTCTTCCTGTTAACCATGAACCTGTCCTCACAGGTCAAAATTGAATTTGTTTTGGTGCATTTTCTGATTTATTTGTCACTTTTTCCAGCTTTTGGCGCTTTTTAAAAAAGATTTCACACTTATTCTTGTAATTTATGGTCAACAAACCTCATTTATATCAAATTATACACATGCTTTTAGTTAAAAAGGCAGAAATTAGGAATTATTTTGACTAATAGTTAAGATCAGAGGATGTTGAGTGGATCTCAGATGGGTAGATGTCAAAGTTTAGTCCGGATACTGTTTCAAAACCATTAAAAAAAAAGAATTCAAATGCTATAAAATTAAATAAAACACACAAAATATTCAATGAAACTGATCATTAATGTTACCTTCAACAACGTATGGTTATTTTTGGGCAATTTGGTTGAAAGAAATCTAATATTTCTGATATAAAACACATGGAAATGGGTCAATTTGACCTGAGGACAACACAAGGGTTAAATCAGAAATACTTTAAGGAGGTTTTAACTTAAAATGTTGACCCAGAAACACTAGATGTCGGTCTACGGGAAGACAACTCGAGGGTTAATGGTCATCTAAAAGCAGTAAAACATTGTGGACATCATTATAAACATCAAATTATTCAGAATAAGTTATTATAGTATTACATTCATACAGTAAATATGTCCATTCCCTACTCAATTTACAGTTTTAACCCTTGTGTTGTCTTCCCATCAACCATCAAAACAGGTTTTTCACCATTTTTCACTTTTTCAAAGTTATTTAATATTTCTAATGTTAACATTTTCAGCTTATTTCAAAGGCCCATTTTTTGTGATGAAAAAACTGAAAATGGGTCAAATTTGACCCGAGGACAACATGAGGGTTAAAGACTTTGCTATTCATTTTACAGATATCCAGTGGGCCGTTATTCCAATGATTGATGGCACGATAATTAACTCTTTAAAGCTGTACGTAGAGCTGCTTCTTCCACTAAAATCCCATCATAGTAACGATGATGAGGAAGATAAGATGTCCGCACTTTCCAATACTTTCTGCAGCTTCTATCGGCTCTGCAGAACACTTTGTGTGTGACATTATTAGATGTTATTGGGGGTGGAGCAGTGGATATGACACGTGCCTACGGGTTCGATTCCCACTGCGATACGCCGCCAACGTGTGCCTGAGCAAGACATTTAACCCCTAGTTGCTCTGACATTTACTGCATAGCAACTGTATGTTGCTATGGGTAAAAGCGTCAGCTAAATGACGTGTAACGTTATATTCAAAGCGAAGCATCACTGGTCCGTCTGAGGGAGGTTGATGGGAGAGGAGAGAGTTATTTAAACGACACCATGGGAGACGTTAAGAAGGGAAATTACACAACTCGCCTGTTCATGTGTCAACATGTGAAGCACAGCGAGCACACAAGGTTGGTTTACTCTTTAACAGTAGTAATAATTTAGGTAGAGCTCACCAATAAAGGATTTTTTTATCCAATATATAGAGAGAGAGAGAGATTTAAAAATAAAATAAAATAAAAATTATATTATATATATATATATATATATTTATTTATATATATATATATATATATATATATATATATATATATATATATATATATATATATATATATATATACACATAGACAGAGAGATAGATAGGTATTTTAAAAATAAAAATAAAAAATATATATATATATATATATATATTTTAAATATATATTATTTAAAAATATATATATTTTTAAAATATACATTTAAAAAGATTTATAAAATGACATGTAAAAAAATTATATATATATTTTTATTTTTTTACATTTTCCTGAACTTAGTTATTTGTAGTTATTTATGAGTCTTCACTAAAATAATAGGATAATAATTTGTTTTATTGTCACAATAGAACAGAGGAGAGAGAACATCAAAATATATTGACGTTCTATTAAGTGTTTTGTCAGTTTTTATTTTATTTAAAAAAATCCTTTATTGACTTTTATAAATGACACAAATGACACTCAAAAGGTTTTTTTATTTTTTTAAATAGTTAAAAAACTGCACGTTCAAATGTTAAAGCTATCATTCTTCTTTTATTGGAGACTTTTGTGTTCAGTTTAATGTTAAATTAGCCTTGGAAAGGATTTATTTTTCATTTTATTTTAATCCAACAAGCAATGTGTTGAATTTAAGCAGAATCCAGAAAGCTGCAGAACTTATTACACTTTAATAAGTTAATTAATTATCACAAGTAATATCGCTATCACCAATATTCAACGTTATCGCATATTTCCGTCACATCCCCACGTGAAATCTTTACCTTAAAACTAAAGCTGTCAGATTAATAAAGGGCAGTAAAAAGGACGATATTTCTCTCGGAGTTGCAGTAGAGTAGAAGTATAAAGTAGCAGAATGTGAAAATACTCAGGTACAAGTACCTAAACATTGAAATGAAGTACAGTCGGAGGAAAAGTACTCACAGCGTTAAGAAACGTTGCACCTGCGTCTCCTATCAAGGCTTTAGTTTTCTTCATGGGGGTCTGCAGAACAGAAACAAGAAGAGAAAGGCGTGAAAACACACAAGAACGTCCCTGTAAACCATAATAAATGACCACTTATTATGAACTTTTCATCCTTAATTAAAAAGGTGCTGTCCGCGATGTCCCGCGTGTTTTAGGCTACAACATGCGGAGGGGGGAGGGGCGAGCTAGCCTCCATTTTGTTTGACAATAATTCGAGAGCCTTTAATCCCTTGTTTGTGTGTCAATCCCCTCCTAGTTTCATTTAACCTTCTTTTTATTCATTGTGTATTAGCTCTGGTCCTGTTTGTGTCTACAGCTGCTCTACGTCTGCCCTCTGTGGGGAAATAAAGTGTTACGCTGTCTGGAAACGGTTGCAAATTCATTTTCTGCCGATTTATTGAACTGATAAATCGACTTTCAGCAGTCAAAAAGGCTTCCTGCATTCACAGCTGACGGCACACAAATAACACGGGGGGGCGGTAGACTCACACAGCGCTGCTGCAAGCTTATGTATCTATATTAAAAGGTCCCATGACATGGTGCTCTTTGGATGCTTTTATATAGACCTTAGTGGTCCCCTAATACTGTATCTGAAGTCTCTTTTATATAGACCTTAGTGGTCCCCTAATACTGTATCTGAAGTCTCTTTTATATAGACCTTAGTGGTCCCCTAATACTGTATCTGAAGTCTCTTTATATAGACCTTAGTGGTCCCCTAATACTGTATCTGAAGTCTTTTATATAGACCTTAGTGGTCCCTAATACTGTATCTGAAGTCTTTTATATAGACCTTAGTGGTCCCTAATACCATATCCAAAATTCAGCCTTGGTGCAGAATTACAGCCACTAGAGCCAGTCCCACCATGAGCTTTCCCTAGCATGTGCCATTTCTGAGTCTGTAACTTTTGAGGAAGGGGGGGCAAGGTGGAGGCTGGGGGTGTGGCCTTAACCAACAGCCACTTTGCTCGTTTGAAAGCCATGATGTCTCTCTCTCTAATGGGGGGGTTGAATTCTCTGGGCAGGCAAAGCAGAGAAAAATGAGCTAACCTTCCCCCTTATGACCTCATAAGGGGGAAGATTCCAGATCGGCCCATCTGAGCTTTAATTTTCTCAAAGGCAGAGCAGGATACCCAGGGCTCGGTTTACACCTATCACCATTTCTAGCCACTGGGGGGCCATAGGCCGGCTGTGGGGAACTCATCTTGACATTAAAAAAACCTCAAAGTGAAATTTTCATGCCATGGGACCTTTAAAATTGATAATAAGGTGATACAAAAACACCATAACATACAATAAGATGACTCTAAACCTAAAGCTAGGCTACTATAAACCCACCCAGTACAAGTCACTAAGTCCTGTGCTCTTGAGTATAACCAGCCCAGTCTTTTTTCCACTTGCCAAAAAGTGATCACAACCCCTACTTATATCTGACAGACTACAACCACCCAGAACATTTCACCTGTTGAAATTACTGTCTAAAAAAGAAGCAATACAACCCATCGAATGCACTTTTGCACATGCCAAAAAGTGACCGCAGCCCCTACTTTGTGTTTACGAGGTTATTTCTGCCTCAAAATGACTTTGATTTTATTCATGAGGCTTATATCTGCCAGATTATAGCCCGCCCAGTACTTTTTACCTGTTAAAATACCTTTTTAAAAGTTGCAATACAACCCATACAATGTATTGAAGCGCCTATACCTTGACACTTAGGTTGGTTCTCCGTCAATATGACTTGCTTTAATGTAAGAGGGTTCAATCTGACAGATTATAGCCTACCCAGGATGTTTTACCTGTGGAAATACCTCTTATCTACCTCTTTCCCACTGAAGTAACAGTGTAGGCTACGTAGGCTTTAAAAACACGCTCACTTTTTGACGTGTGATCACTTTTTGACGTCTGGTTTAACTCACCAGCCCCCCCAGAACAACATCCTGGTCGTCGGCGAGGATGAGGATGATGTTGCTCGGTTTGGCGGCGGCGGAACACCTGACGCAGCAGGTGAGCAGCAGCAGCAGCAGCGTGGGCAGCGTCAGGGCTGCACGGTGTCCTCTCTGCCGGGCTCTAGTCGCTCCAGATCCGCTCCTCAAACCTGCCATGAGTCCACGGCTCCACCGGGCCTGCTGCAACACACACACACCGGTGCACGACTGAATCTCGGTTTCGCTTCCTGCTCAGGGGGGGGGGGAGATGTACTGCTGAATGAGTGCGTGCAGGCTGGACACAGAAGTTTGAGGAAGTGGAGTCAGGTTGGTGGTGGTCATATGATCAGACTGAGTGGGAGGAGTAAAGACCGAGAACACGCTGTACAAACTACTTCTGTACTAGTTAAGTTAGCATATTTGCAGATATAATTGATTGTTGTGCCGATTAACCGAGTCAAATAATACAGATATTCGTCAAAAGCTCTGGAAACACTGCATCTGTACATGATTAATTGTTGGGCATAGCTGTTTGTATGTCTGTATGTAGGCTATATATGTATGAATTTGTTTTTGTGTGTCTCCTTTGTGTTATATCTGGGAGTCAGTTTGTCTGTGTGTATTTATGTTTGTGTGTATGTTTGTACCCCTCTTGTGTTAATGTGTTATGTGTACTTTTTATCTGTAAAATAAATAAAGGAGGCCTAAAAACAACATATTTTAAAAAGCAATTTTAGTGCAGCAGAGATGGCTCATTCCTCTAATTATAGGCTAAAAATAGGCTACAGCTAAACAGTAAAGTCACTACAAAAATACAACAAACAAACAGGAACAAATATAACACACTAAAAATGCAGATATGAGATAATAAAGCCAAGGCAAACAGGAAAAAAAAAATCTCTTTACTAACTTTTACTTTTTAACTACCTAGAAATAAAATGAATGGATGCTGTTAGTATGGATACTATAGTACCATTTAATAAACATACATTTTAATTTCATAATAACATTCATTTTATATTCTGTTCCATGGAGCCCCTAACTATGGAGGACATGGGGAATATTAACTCATTGTTAAAGATATTCTGATCCGAATAGAAACATATATTTAAATAAATACTTAAACTTGAGACATAATAGGAAAATAACATCAAATGAAATTCTACATTTCATTGAGTGCATTTAGTCACATTGCGAACATTTCCCAGTAATCCAGGCCGACACTGTTCGGGATCTCTGGGATCTTTGAATTTTAAATAGAGTTTTGTGGCTTTAAACAGTAGCTCCTAACAACATGAGTTTGTAATAATTAACTTACTTAAGGTGCGGCATTTCTCGGGCACTACAATATTCATACAACCCTTTTTCTGTGTGGAGCACAGAGGCTCATCTGCAAGTAATTATCTCACATGAACAGGAGATTTCTTGATAATATATTATATAAGGACTGGCTATGGATATCTAATCTCTGAGCACTTCCCTTCAGAGGGCCTGATGTTGTCAGGTTGAACTGTTTACAGCCAAAAGCAGCTCTGTGCAACTGCAACAGCAGGAGCGTTAGGGACAAAGCTCGAGCATTGGAGGGAGCCGGGGGCCATGCTCCATTTATGGCGGTGCACACATTTTAAAGCCATTTTTTTGTCATTAAACTATTTATTTTTTAACAAAATAACTAACAAAACACAAAACAAAAGGCAGTAACAGCTCAACTTAAAGGACAACAGCCCTTGTACCACTGCATTGTTTGTGATTATATCAACCGTGTTGGGTTTGAAGCATGTGTGTCAACACATTTCTACTATTTGTGCAGCTGCAACACAGAGTTTCCCTTCGTGGGATCAATGAAGTATTTCTGATTCTGATTTCTGATGCTTAATGTATCAATCCCTTAATGTATGAAAAGAAATAGTCCCACACTAAATGGTACTTCCCATTGACATTGTTACTCCTGGCACATTTCAAAGCCATTTGATAATTAATCTATATCCAGGATGCTCCGTTGCTGTCCGAAATTCCACCGCATGTCCCTGTTTTCGGCCAGATGTCCGTTACCGTCCCCTTCTTCCTTTGTGTTGCCGCTCTAACCTGCGTCTGATTTCTGAGGACTATGGTTACCTGGTCCTCTGGTCTCTGCAGGGTAAATCCAGACAGCTAGCTAGACTATCTGTCCAGTCTGAGGACTATGGTTACCTGGTCCTCAGGTCTCTGCAGGGTAAATCCAGACAGCTAGCTAGACTATCTGTCCAGTCTGAGGACTATGGTTACCTGGTCCTCAGGTCTCTGCAGGGTAAATCCAGACAGCTAGCCAGACTATCTGTCCAGTCTGAGGACTATGGTTACCTGGTCCTCAGGTCTCTGCAGGGTAAATCCAGACAGCTAGCTAGACTATGTGTCCAGTCTGAGGACTATGGTTACCTGGTCCTCAGGTCTCTGCAGGGTAAATCCAGACAGCTAGCTAGACTATCTGTCCAGTCTGAGGACTATGGTTACCTGGTCCTCAGGTCTCTGCAGGGTAAATCCAGACAGCTAGCTAGACTATCTGTCCAGTCTGAGGACTATGGTTACCTGGTCCTCAGGTCTCTGCAGGGTAAATCCAGACAGCTAGCTAGACTATCTGTCCAGTCTGAGGACTATAGTTACCTGGTCCTCAGGTCTCTGCAGGGTAAATCCAGACAGCTAGCTAGACTATCTGTCCAGTCTGAGGACTATGGTTACCTGGTCCTCAGGTCTCTGCAGGGTAAATCCAGACAGCTAGCTAGACTATCTGTCCAGTCTAAGGACTATGGTTACCTGGTCCTCAGGTCTCTGCAGGGTAAATCCAGACAGCTAGCTAGACTATCTGTCCAATCTGAGTTTTCTGTTGTGCGATTAAAACTACTTCTGAACGTCCTCACGTTCCACTGAAACAGGTTCTTTCCCGAGGCTGTTTTGCAGCGACGGTCCTATTTCTAGCTTTCACGTGTTTTCAGCGTGGCCCGGACGCAACTGACACGCTCACGCCACGCAGGCAGTGTGCAGGAGTGACGTGAGCGTGTCGGCAGAAGTTTGTCCGTTAACGAGGCTGGCCATGGTGGTGGTGCAGGCCAATCATCCTCTTCATTAGCTTTAGGTTCACTTTCAACAGGTCGCCATGGCGGCATCACCGTTAACTCTAACAGGTGGGCAAATATGCCGTTTGGGACGTGCACCACTAGGATCAAACTCTGGATGTAGGTCCATCTCTAATGTAGACCCAGTTATCCGAATCGAAGGACCATCAATGCAGTGAAGATAACGGGTAGACGCTCAGTCTAGGTGCTGGTTCTGGGATCATGTCCAGGTTCACCAGGTGTGTGGCCAGAACACCACTTAAGGCCAAATATAACAGAGTATGAAATGAAGAGCTGACAGCTGGTTCTTATTCTGTTTATTTGTTCCTCTTTCTTGTGTGTGTGTGTGTGTGTGTGTGTGTGTATTCAATTTTTTTTATAGTATCAATTCATAACAAGAGTTATCTTGAGACACTTTACAGATACAGTAGGCCTAGACCACACTAGACCACATAATTAACAAGGACCCAACAGTTCTAGTAGTTCCCTCCAGAGCAAGCAACAGTGCGACAGTGGTGAGGAAGAACTTCCTTTTAGGAAGAAACCTGGGACAGACCCAGACCCAGGCCCAGACCCAGACCCAGACCCAGGCTCTTGGTAGGCGGAGTCTGACGACCGGTTGGGGTTGAAATGAATAGTGGCAAAGTAAGAGATACAGAAAAAGAACAGTGACTTTAAAAAAAAAGGGTGTGTGTGTGTGTGTGTGAGTGAGTGAGTGTGGTTTTCTTCTCATTTCATCACACTTTGAAGAAAAGTGCCATTCACACTACAATCCAACTGACTGGCCAACTCTATCATGCTGCTTATTAACTGTGTGACGGAAGTTATAATATACAAAACCAGCAGGTGCTTTGGTTACAACCACTGAATAAGTGAGTAAATGTGAATAATAGAAACACCATATGGTCAACTGTACTGAATAACAGCAACACTAACATAACTTTGGGTCCTTTTCTACAACTGGCCTCTGACCTTTTGTTGGATTTTATTGAAGCCGGACACCTTCCAACTCATCATTTGTTAGACCTATAAATATTCACCATATACCGATGTTGAGGAGGTATAAACCCGGCCTGTTGGCTGGACGTTGAGGAGGTATGAACCCGGCCTGTTGGCTGGACGTTGAGGAGGTATGAACCCGGCCTGTTGGCTGGACGTTGAGGAGGTATGAACCCGGCCTGTTGGCTGGACGTTGAGGAGGTATGAACCCGGCCTGTTGGCTGGACGTTGAGGAGGTATGAACCCGGCCTGTTGGCTGGACGTTGAGGAGGTATGAAC
Source organism: Percina caprodes (assembly GCA_013375575.1). Lineage (NCBI taxonomy): Eukaryota > Metazoa > Chordata > Actinopteri > Perciformes > Percidae > Percina > Percina caprodes. The sequence continues at coordinate 1,044,110 of JABXJD010000098.1, forward strand.
CCGGCCTGTTGGCTGGGATTCGAAATGCGTGCGGTGGGCTAAACAGACTTTTATGTGGCTGTTGTGATGGTAACGTTATAGTGCAGAAAACCTGAATGAAGCTATCTTTCTCTTGCTCGCTCACTGCGTGGGGCTCGAGGTAGCGTAGAGGGAGGCACTGTGTACTCCTATAAAAAACTATTTCAACTTGTAAAAATCAAGAATATACCAGAAGGGGAAAAACTGAACTGTTGGCCATTTTGGGACATAATAGATATTTGCCGTTGTAGCGTTGAATAAATCTTAATACTGGGGTGTAGATGTTGATGAAAAAAGATGTCACAGCAAGGAACATGAGTTTTATATATATATATATATATATATATATATATATATATATATATATATACCCATATATATATATATATATATATATATATATATATGGATATATATATATATATCCATATATATATATATGGATATATATATATATATCCATATATATATATATGGATATATATATATATCCATATATATATATGGATATATATATATATATATATATATATATATATATATATATATATATATATATATATATATATATATATATATATGGATATATATATATATATATATCCATATATATATATATATGGATATATATATATATATATATGGATATATATATATATATATATATATATATATATATGGGTATATATATATATATATATATATATATATATATATATATACCTATATATATATATATATATATATATATATATATATATATATATATATATATATATATATATATATATATATATATATATATATATATATATATATATATATATGGATATATATATATATATATGGATATATATATATATATATATATGGATATATATATATATATGGATATATATATATATATATATACCTATATATATATATATATATGGGTATATATATATATATATATATACCTATATATATATATATATATATATATATACCTATATATATATATATATATATATATATATATACCTATATATATATATATATATATATATATATATATACCTATATATATATATATATATATATATATATATATATATATATATATATATATATATATATATATATATATACCCATATATATATATATATATATATATATATATATACCCATATATATTATTATTATATATACATACATAATAATATTATGTTATTCATATTTAAAAACATAGATCTATGTTAATATTTAATGATTTATTTTGTAATTTAACTTTAAAGTGGTCTTCCACACTGGGGCAGTCTGACCGCATCGTGACTGTTTCCAGTCGGAACTATTTTGGTAACGCGCAGGTGGAGCCGGTGCAGCAACAGCTGCATCCGGTTTGCACTCTTGCACAGAAGTTTGCAGTTTTTGCGGCTTTTCTCTCCCGCTAACTTTCTTCAGAGAGTGAAACTCGTTACGGTAGACACCTGGACGTAACTACGTCCTAGCATTTTATGAATATTAACTACTATTTTAGGGTAATTAGCTTTATAAAAGTAAGCTAGCTTCAAAGAAGTGATGGACGGATGTCAGGAGTGAACGGAGCTAATGGTCAAAACCATCCATCCATCTTCAGCAGCTTATCCGGTATCTGGTCTCGGGGGCAGCAGCTCCAGTAGGGGACCCCAACCTTCCCTTTCCCGAGCCACATCAACCAGCTCCGACTGGGGGATCCCGAGGCGTTCCCAGGCCAGGTTGGAGATATAATCTCTCAACCTAGTCCTGGGTCTTCCCCGAGACCTCCTCCCAGCTGGACGTCCCTCCACCTAGTCCTGGGTCTTCCCCGAGGCCTCCTCCCAGCTGGACGTCCCTCCACCTAGTCCTGGGTCTTCCCCGAGGCCTCCTCCCAGCTGGACGTCCCTCCACCTAGTCCTGGGTCTTCCCCGAGGCCTCCTCCCAGCTGGACGTGCCTGGACCACCTCCCTAGGGACCCCCCAGGAGGCATCCTTACCTGATGGACTAGACGTGTCTGCAGGCCTCAACTCTGATGGTTTAAGGTTTTATTTAACATCAGAGTGAACCATGGTGCCGTTAAAGAGAAGAAAGGTGGTCTCCTCCGGTGCGGGGAACACCGGGACCACCGGGAGCGGCGGGACCACCGGCCCCGGCGGCCCCGGCGGGGGTGAAGGACCGACCAGGTTCCCGCAGGTGGTTCTGTTTCTGGTGGAGAGGAAGATGGGGGCCAGTCGGAGAGCTTTTCTCTCTCAGCTCGGTCGAAACAAAGGCTTCCAGGTGGAGGAGGTGTTCAGGTGAGATATTAAGAATCGATTCATATTCTATGTTTTTTATTTTTTAATAATGGCGTGTATACTCTCACATGGGACCCAAATTTACAAAAAATACACCATGAATCATTGTAACATCATCCCAATATATATATATATATATATATATATAATAATATGAATGTGGTGAAATATAAAGTACATATTAGAACTAATATCTTTTTTTTTGTTAAAATGTTTTGATTGTGAAGCATCATTATTCAAAATAAAACATTTTCTAAATAAAAATAAATAAATAAAGTAACATAAATAAATAAAGAAAAACAATAATTATTATGAATGGATTCAATAATTTAAAAAAACAATGTCAAAAAGATGAATTCCTATTTATATTCATGTTATTGCCCACATTGACCCAGAAGACATAATGTCACTACAGAGACAGGCCTGAAATACACACTTGCTGAGGTCCTATACATGCACAGATGGAGTGATGTCAGGGGGCTGCGACTGCTGGACAGGCGCCTCGAGCAGTTTGGGGGGGGGGGCGGGTTCTGGTGGCTTGCTCAAGAGCACCTTGGGCTGTCCGGGGTGCCACACCCCAACTCCCTACAGACTGAGCTACTGCCACTGTCACATGTTGGGTATTGTGTCTTTCTCCCCCAGTGAGAGAGTCACACATGTTATTTGTGAGAACAACTGCAGTGATGAGGTGCGGACGTGGCTGCACTTGCAGGGCGGGGGCCAAACATCTGCTCAGCTGCTGGACATCAGCTGGTTCACAGAGAGCATGAGAGCAGGACGTCCTGTGGACATACTGGACGGACATAAACTACAGGTACAACTTTTAAATGTATTTTTAAAGATTTTGTGGGCATTTTAACATAGGGGGTGTATACTTATGCCCCTGTATTTTAACATAGGGGTGTATACTTATGCCCCTGTATTTTAACATAGGGGGGTGTATACTTATGCCCCCTGTATTTTAACATAGGGGGGTGTATACTTATGCCCCCTGTATTTTAACATAGGGGGTGTATACTTATGCCCCTGTATTTTAACATAGGGGTGTATACTTATGCCCCTGTATTTTAACATAGGGGGGTGTATACTTATGCCCCTGTATTTTAACATAGGGGGGTGTATACTTATGCCCCCTGTATTTTAACATAGGGGGTGTATACTTATGCCCCTGTATTTTAACATAGGGGGTGTATACTTATGCCCTCTGTATTTTAACATAGGGGGTGTATACTTATGCCCCTGTATTTTAACATAGGGGGTGTATACTTATGCCCCCTGTATTTTAACATAGGGGGTGTATACTTATGCCCCCTGTATATATATTGAGACGTACTTCTCACTGATGAGTTTATGGATGCAGGGGCAAATGCTTTGACGCCAGTTTTGAAGATGAAAAATATTAAAGCATTTGATGCGGTTCACAGTAAAACCAGTAGGTGGCAGCACAGGCCAATCACGTTACACAACAGCGCTCGTCTCAATTAAAAACTTCACTCGAGCATGTTCAGCCTAAATGTAAAAATAGTTAATTTGCATTTATTTATAACTGGGAGATCTCCGTGGGCCTGAATTTTAAGTGTTTGTGTGATCGCTGTTATACAGAGTAACAAAGAACATCTGTTGTAGTAAATTCAGGCAGTAGCTCAGTGTGTAGGAAGTTGGTTTGGGAACCGGGGGGGTCGGGGTCGCTGGTTCAAGTCCAGAAAGGACCAACGCATGAATGAATTGGTAGCTGGAAAGGATGATGTTAGGGAGCTGCTAATCTCACCGTTAGTGTGTATAGCACCAACAGGTAGATCCCGAGCAGTGGTGTGTGTATTGGTGTATTGCACTGGTTCCCAATCTTTTTCAGCTCAAGACCCAAAAGAGACATTTGGTGTCTCCCCGGGACCCAAATTTACAAAAATACACCATGAATCATTGTAACATCTACATGTTTAAACTGTGGACAAAAGACGGAACAAACCATGAATTTAAATGTATATGAAGTATATTTATTCCATTATAAAAGTAATCAAAAACAGAAAAGGTCTCTATTGTCCTCTCTGTGTCTCCGTCCCCTCCCATCGTCCCTCAGGACCCACACCAACATGTTTTTAATAATGCTGACTTGAATTTAATGAGATGTATGTGTCTGGTTGAAGATCTCAACCAGCTGATCTACTCTAGGTTCGGTTTTTGAAAGTGCCATTCTGAGGTCATTCTGAGGTCATTCTGAGGTCATGCTGAGGTCATGCTGAGGTCATGCTGAGGTCATGCTGAGGTCATTCTGAGGTCATGCTGAGGTCATGCTGAGCATTTAGTCTGTTTCTGTATTTGTTTTTCAGGTTTCTAGAGTCGAAAAGACAGATTCTCATTTTACTCTGCCAATTGGCGACCCAATAAAAACAGGTCTGCGACCCATTTTGGGTCCCGACCCTAAGTTTGGGAAACATTGGTGTATTGGGTGATGGCGCAGGGGATGTAACACAAGCCTTTGGTGTGGGAGACCTGGGTTCGAGTCCCACTGCGAAACAATGCCAATGCCAGACACTTAACCCCTAGTTTCTCCAGAGGTGTACGACCTCTGACGTGTATATATATATATATATATATATATATATATATATATATATATATATATATATACTAAGGGTGTGACGAGATCTCATTTTACGAGATCTCGCGAGATTAAAACGTGACGAGATTTCTCGTCGAGGTGAAAAGTCGTCTCGTGAGGTGATGTGATGTCAGCGTGATGGAGCGTGAAATTACTATTGAAGATCCCCCTGCCACTTTTAAATCATTTGTGTGGCAACATTAACCCTAACCCTATTTTTCTGTTATTTACACATTTATTTTATTTATACTGTTTATTTTTTTATGTTCGGTTTGTGGAAAGGAGTTAGATTTCTCCTGTGAAATTGTACAGAAGCCAGTTGGTAGAGTTTATACAAAACATTTTGCAGTGTTTGCACGTCCTTCACTGCATATAATTCATTAAAATAGTAAAAAAAGTTAAATAACATTCATCATTAATAGTTGATTTCAAAATGCACCTAAATTGTTTTGCATTTTGTGATTTTTCAGTTGAATAAAAACTATTTTCCATTCATATATTTCATCGAGGATTTCTTTAAATTTTTTTTAAAAATCTCGTCTCGTTCTCGTGAACCCGATCTCGTGATGTGTCTCGTCTCGTGGAGTAAGCGTCTCGTCACACCTCTAAAATATACCAATTGTAAGTTGCTTTGGATGAAAGCGCCAGCTAAATGACACGTAACGTAGATTCTGTACTCGGTCGTCATTGAAGATCAAAGTGTGTTGTGATTTGTTTGCTTCATCTATCTAATCTTTTATTAATATCAAAATTCAAAATTTATTTATATAGCACTTTACAACTACCAGCAGGTATCCAAAGTGCTTAACAAAATAAGTAAAATCACAACATAATAGAAAGAGTGAACAAAGAAATTGTAAATTCAGAAGAAGTACAAAGAAACAAAAGAATTAAATTGTCACACCACTACTACGTATTAAAAGCCAGACTGAACGGATATGTTTTGAGCTTGGACCTGAAGAGAGTGACATCTGTAACCGTACGTATATCAGGGGGTAACTTGTTCCAGAGTCTCGGGGCAGCAACTGCAAAAGCCTGACCCCCCCCCACCATTTATACCTGGACCTTGGGACTTCTAAAACCAACTGATTTGAAGACCGCAATGACCGGTTGTTCTCCCGTACAGTTAAAATTTCAGACAGATACTCTGGGGCGAGACCATTTAAAGCTTTAAAAACAAACAATAAAATCTTAAACTCTATTCTAAAACGCACCGGGAGCCAATGCAGGGTGTAGAGAACGGGAGTGATGTGTGCACGTCTAGATGTATTTGTTAAAAAGCGAGCAGCAGCATTTTGAACAAGCTGAAGACGTGAGGTGGAGGTCTGGTTCAGTCCAACAATATCATATTTATTTAAGTTCTTGTTGTGACACCTGCACCCGATACAAATACTTCCTTGTACACATGTACTTGAAGAATATGTCTGATTCTATAAGTGTGTAATTACTACGGTGGGGGAAACCGATTCACGTATATGTGTCGTGATTTTTTAAATTGATTTTGTTTCTTCTGAATTGATATTTATTGCTTTTTCAGTTATTTACCTAAATATGTTGTTTCTACGGTACCGCCGATGGCAACTACATCATATCTCTCTCTGAAAATTCAGAAAATCCATGTTATGTTCTTCTTTATAAAGGAAATAAATGACATGTGATGTTCAGTCTTCTTAGAAAACGAGTTTTTGAAATGTCGCATGATATATATTGTCTGTAGAAGTGTATTATTCAACTTTTGTTTTTGTTAAAGTAGGAAAAGAAAATCCCAATACTCAATACTTCTAGAATTGCAATATATTAATATATTAAAATCCAATCGGCGCCCGTGTGTCATGAAATAATCAAATTGGGTCAAAAGCATTTCGTCCCAGCCATATTTAATATGAATGAAATATGAAGAAATTGGCTGATATGGAAACAAACATAATTTAACTTCAGCAGTTTGAATACAGGTGCTGGATTCTGGTTTGTTTTGAGCTTTTGTTCCCTCTGTGTCTTTCAGGAGCAGCAGATTGATGCCGCTGGTGGGGGGCGTTCGGTGCCGAGCTACGCCTGTCTGAGGAGAACCACTCTGGACAACCACAACCCCGTCCTCACCGTAACGCCCCCCCGCAAACACAAATCTCATATATGTCACCTTCAACTTTAACTTTGAGTTATTTACGGTTGTGCTCATAAGTTCACACACTCACGCTAAATTGGCTAAAAAGAGAAATAAAAAAAAAAAAACATCTTTTGGAAATTGATCTTAATGCCTTAATTTAAAAAAATTAGGAAAAATCCAACATTTAAGGGCACCAATTTTCTTTTTGAATGAATAATGTATTGTCAAGAAATTAATGTCCTTCCTTAAAATACAGGGGGCATAAGTATACACCCCCTATGTTAAAATACAGGGGGCATAAGTATACACCCCCTATGTTAAAATACAGGGGCATAAGTATACACCCCTATGTTAAAATACAGGGGCATAAGTATACACCCCCTATGTTAAAATACAGGGGCATAAGTATACACCCCCTATGTTAAAATACAGGGCATAAGTATACACCCCCTATGTTAAAATACAGGGGCATAAGTATACACCCCCTATGTTAAAATACAGGGGCATAAGTATACACCCCCTATGTTAAAATACAGGGGCATAAGTATACACCCCCTATGTTAAAATACAGGGGCATAAGTATACACCCCTATGTTAAAATACAGGGGCATAAGTATACACCCCCTATGTTAAAATACAGGGGCATAAGTATACACCCCCTATGTTAAAATACAGGGGCATAAGTATACACCCCCTATGTTAAAATACAGGGGACATAAGTATACACCCCTATGTTAAAATACAGGGGCATATAAGTACACCCCCTATGTTAAATTCCTATAGAGGCAGGCATATTTTTATTATTAAAGGCAGTTATTTCATGGATCAGGATACTATGCATCCTGATAAAGTTCCCTTGCCCCCCCCCCCCCCCCACATCATCACACACCCTTCACCATACATAGAGAGCATGGTGTTATTTCAGTTAGCCTAATGGCTGGTTTGATTTGCATTGAGAGATGATCCTATGGAAAGCTACCCATGCCGATCTCTATGTATGGTGAAGGGTATGTGCTGATGTGAGTGTGTGTGTGTGGGGGACTATTTTAATTCTAAAGGCCAAGGGAACTTTATCAGGATGCATAGTATCCTGATCCATGAAATAACTGGCCTTTAATAATAAAAATCTGTTTAGGGGCATATACACTGCTATACTATATGCCCTTTCCCTGCTACTGTTATGGGACTCATAAGGAACATTTAAAAAAACAACAACAAAAAGAAACTCAGCGGAGGCCCTTGGTGATTTGGCTGGAACGTAAAATAAAAGAGAATCACTGATGTTTGCTCAAAAAGAGCTCAAGAAAATGGAGATATCGAAGATGTGTTTTCTGTCTCAGGATGCGTTGTCGCTGCTGGCTGAAAACGCCGAGCTCAGCGACGAGGACGGGCGAGGTGTTGCGTCCCGACGGGCCGCCGCCGTGCTGAAGGCTCTCCCGAACCGGTGACGGGCGTCACGCAGCTCAGAGGGCTTCCTGTCTCGGAGGACACTCCTCAGCGTCATCAGAGTCTGTAGAAAATGTCCTTTTTTTTATCTACTTTATCACATTCAAAGAGGCTCTTGTGATCAACTTGTATTCTCTTTTCTTGAAGGACATTTTGGAGAATGGAGCATCAAGGGAAGTGGAATTTATAAAGCAGTCTGAGCGGTTTAAAGCACTGAAGGTATGTCGGTAGTTTTACCCGTAAATTGAGTGCAATGGCATACTATATTTTATGATTTATCACAATGATCTCCACACCCCCCCAAAGGGGTCCTAAGAATAGGGCCACCAGATAATTAAAGATAATAAAAGGTTGCTCTTACACAATATTCTTTTCACTTTTTCTAACATTTTAGGGTTTTTTTATTGTGAAATATGGCATAATTTAACGTCTTCTCCCTCTTTGTTTTGAATGGCTTAACCCTTTGTGTTGTCTTCCCGTCAACCATGAAACATTATTTATTTTTTCCGACATTTTTGTCACTTTTTCAGTGTTGTGGTTGATTTTTTTTAAACGTTTTTTCCCAAGTTAGACATTTCTAATGTTGACATTTTCAGCACTTGTTTCGAAGGCCCATTTTTTTGTGATTAAAAAAAAATGAAAACGGGGTCAAATTTGACCCGAGGACAACATGAGGGTTAAAACTCACTCAAAACTCTTATCATCGATGTGCTCACAAGTAGACGTAGCTTTGAATGAATGACGGTAACAAAAAAGAAGATAACTAAAACTGATATTCTTTCTCAATGTTACCATTTTGTGTTAATTTTTCCTGTTTTTCTACCAGTAGGTTTTTACCAGTAATCCTTAAAAAAATCCTAAGTGAAAGTCCTAAAAGTCTTTACAAATTTAAGGTCATCAAATGTCTTAAAAACTTATAATATACATATAAAAGAAAAATATAGTAGGTCTTACATTTTGAATTATCTCACCAGAGGATTCACTTATTTAAATATGATTTGGTTTTCTGTTGCGACTCAGCCCAATTCTTTCTTTATTTGTAATGTTGTAACTCACAGGAGTAAATATTAGGGTTGGGTATTGTTGGGTATTGTTGGGTATCGTTGGGTATCGTTGGGTATCGTTGGGTATCGTTGAGTATCGTTGGGTATCGTTGAGTATCGTTGGGTATCGTTGGGTATCGTTGGGTATCGTTGGGTATCGTTGGGTATCGTTGGGTATTGTTGGGTATCGTTGGGTATCGTTGTATCGTTGGGTATCGTTGGGTATCGTTGGGTATCGTTGAGTATCGTTGGGTATCGTTGGGTATCGTTGGGTATCGTTGGGTATCGTTGGGTATTGTTGGGTATCGTTGGGTATCGTTGGGTATCGTTGGGTATCGTTGGGTATCGTTGGGTATCGTTGGGTATCGTTGGATATCGTTTAGTATCGTTGGGTATTGTTGGGTATCGTTGGGTATCGTATCGTTGGGTATTGTTGGGTATCGTTGGGTATCGGTATCGTTGGGTATCGTTGGGTATCGTTGGTATCGTTGGGTATTGTTGGGTATCGGGTATCGTTGGGTATTGTTGGGTATCGTTGGTATTGTTGATATCGCTTAGTATCGTTGGGTATCGTTGGGTATCGTTGGTTGGTATCGTTGGTATCGCGGTATCGTTGGGTATTGTTGGGTATCGTTGGGTATCGTTGGGTATTGTTGGATATCGTTTAGTATCGTTGGGTATCGTTGGGTATTGTTGGGTATCGTTGGGTATCGTTGGGTATTGTTGGGTATCGTTGGGTATCGCTGCTAAATTGATACTTTAAAAACGGTGCCGGTACCTGAACGGAAATATATATAATATATTTATAATGTACACTACTGTTCAAAGGTTTGGGGTCACTTCGAAATGTCCTTTGCACTCCATTATAGACAGAATACCAGCTGAGATCAGTTGCATTGTTGTTGTTTTTTAACCACGTAGTTGTCAGATTAAAATATGTTCTTACATAATTGCAAAATGCTTCTCTAATGTTTCCTCTGTTAGTTTTTTAAAATGATATCAGATCAGTGACGAGAACGAGCCTTTGGAGCATTGGATGAATGGTTGCTGATAATGAGCAATGTAGATGTTGCATTAAAGGTCAGCCCCCCCCCCACTCAGATCAGCTGGTTTCTGTCTATAATGGAGTGGGATGGACATTTGTAAGTGACCACAAACTTTTGGCCAGTAGTTTATATAACATAAAATATTCTTTTTTTTAAAAGGAGCACAAAACAACAGTTGGCGACCTTTAAAGAACGGCTTGTTTATTGCTAAGGCCGGATGGTCAAAATGAAATTAATGATTAATAATGTAATAACAATAACTTGTAACAAAGACTTATTTTACCAGTAAATTACTGGTAAACGACAAAAACAAGCACCAGATGGGAAATTGGTATTTTACAATAACTTAAAATGCACCACAAGGCTGGGGAGTTTCAAGTGAACGCACCGTCTGCGTTGTTTTTCCGACAACGGCTGCCGCTGCCTGCAGACTGAATCCTCTACGGGGAAATACAGTCACACTTTACACACGTTAATGTAAGCTGTCAGCATTTTAACCATTGTGTTTAATCCAGCTACTAGCTAACGGCAACGTAGCGCCCTGCAGCGATGCTTCTGAAAAGAAGAAGAAGAAGAAAGTCAGGCACCGAAATGAGGCACTAGAATTTTTGGTCTTATTCGGTCTCTTTACTACCGTTACGCCGAACCGTGCACCATTGGCACTGCGATTTGGTACCCAACCCTAGTAAATATAGACATTAGTCATGTTTTTATCAACGTATTTTTTTGTGCGCATTTTGAAGTATCTCGGGGTGGGGCCCGTCGAGAGAGTCATAGTTTTACCTTTTTAGGGGGTAAAATAGTGGGTAACAGTCTAAAAATAACAATAAAAACCTATTGAATAATTCATAATTTGTCATATTCTTTGGTATTTTTGGCGTAAACAGAAATGCAGTAGATAGTTTGGTTGGAAACCGGAGGGTCGCTGGTTCAAGTTCCCATTTGGACAAAAGCAGGGTGGTGGACTGGAGCTGGAGAGGTGCCACTTCACCTCCTGAGCACTGCCAAGAGCCAAATGATGTGTGAGGCTTGTTATAAGAGAGAACTGTTTTGATTGGTTCTCCACCACCTCCCCTAACAAAGGTTAGAGGATTAAAGTACACAAACAGTACAGATGATGCTAAGCCTAAGACAGATAGCCCGAACCAAGGCGCAGCCGTAACGCTGATTGAATTCCGCGGTTGTTTCTGAGAGTTGATTGCATTTGGATAATAATGTTTTTAAGTTGTTGATGTCACGATGTGTGTTTCAGGTTTTAACGGGTATTTTTGGAGTTGGAGCAAAAACAGCAGAGCGGTGGATCAGAGACGGGATACACAGCCTTCACCAGCTGCAGGAATCAGGACAAACCCTCAATCGAGCGCAACAAGCAGGTGAGTGTGTGTTTGTGTGTATGTGCGTGTCTTTGTCTGTCTGCTGCTCATGTCTGCATTCAGTCTGTTTTTCATCTGGATTCAACAGCTTTTCTTCTCTCAGGTCTGGAGCACTATGATGACCTGAAGCAGCCGGTCGCGAAGGCGGAGGCCGACGCCATCGGAGAGATCGTGGAGGAAGCCGTCGTGTCCGTGTTACCTGGCGCTCAGATCACTCTGATTGGAGGATTCAGGAGGTAAAACAGTCAACGCTCACTCGCTCCGCTAGTGGGATCGTCAAACTGGTATAAAATGACATTCAAATGGGATATTATTATATTTAAAAGTCTTAAATTTAACTTGGTGAACCTGCAGAAGCCCTGAAGGTTGAGCACTTTAGCTTCAATCTGCATTAAACTGCGGGTTGAATCCTAGATATACGGTCGCCACGGTAACAACTGTGTAAGAACGAATCAGGTTCTTTTAAAGTCAGAAGTACACGCTTGTGGAAAGAGAAACTTAACTACGATTCCCAGGGTGCGTTTTGTTACTGAAACACAATCTGCATCTTAAGAGTTTTGAGTTGACTCCGAGTGGGTCCTGCTTCGTAGCAAAAAGCAGCCGAGACTCATGGGTACTGTAGTATTTAGAGCCGTCACCAAACTGAGGAGCAATTAAAAAGGACCGACTTGCTGCCCTTTGCTGTGTGTCATCCCCCCCTTTCCTGTCTATCCACTATAACTCTAAAATAAAGGGAAGAAAAGCCCCAAAAAATAATCTTTAAAAAAACAAATAATACAGAAAAAGAACAGAAAAGAGTCTGGTGTTGTTATTGTTGTTGTGTTATGTTCAGTACAATAAAATTGAGCAGATTGCTTAAAGATTTCTATAAAAGATAAGTTTAAAATGGAAATTCACGATGGAGAAATACACAGAGCTTCTCCCTCATCCATCCTTTTATTTTATTTTGAAATTATCTTCAAACTGACGTACATACTGACGCTCTCTCCAGAGGAAAGATGACGGGCCATGACGTTGACTTCCTGATAACACACCCAGAGGAGGGCAGAGAGGTGGGACTGATGCCTAAAGTCGTCTCCTGGTTGGAATCACAGGTAATAAACCCTTTTTTACAGTCTAAATTTATACAAGGCAAGGCAGCTTTATTTGTAGAGCACATTTCAGCAACAGGGCAATTCAAAGTGCTTTACACAAAAACAGTTAAAAGAAAATAAAAACAGATAAAACACAGAAAAAAACAGTTAAAAATAAAAAATAAAAACAGATAAAACACAGAAAAAAACAGTTAAAAATAAAAAATAAAAACAGATAAAACACAGAAAAAAACAGTTAAAAATAAAAAATAAAAACAGATAAAACACAGAAAAAAACTGTTAAAAATAAAAATAAAAACAGATAAAACACAGAAAAAAACTGTTAAAAATAAAAATAAAAACAGATAAAACACAGAAAAAAACAGTTAAAAATAAAAATAAAAACAGATTAAACACAGAAAAAACAGTTAAAAATAAAAAATAAAAACAGATAAAACACAGAAAAAAACAGCTAAAAATAAAAATAAAAACAGTTAAAAATAAAAATAAAAACAGATAAAACACAGAAAAAACAGCTAAAAATAAAAAATAAAAACACAGAAAACACAGAAAAAACAGTTAAAAATAAAAATAAAAACAGATAAAACACAGGAATAAAAGCCTAGCATTCAACCTGCACAAACGTCGTTTTAATAACACTGTTGTGTCTCTCCAGGGTTTCCTGTTGTACCAGAAAACTACAAGAAACTCTTACCTGGAGGCTAAAGCCGGTCCTGCTCGGCCCGCCTCCAACATGGACCGCTTTGAGAGGTGTTTCTCCATCTTCAAACTGGCTGACGCGGAGAAACGAGGAAGGAAACAGACAGGAAATGCACCTGAGGACACGTGCAGGCTTACAGCCCGCTCGCAGGGTACTGACGAAGGACCGGAGCAGGTGAAACCTGCCGGCGGACACAGACCGTGGCGAGCCGTGAGAGTGGACCTGGTGGTCTCTCCCATCAGCCAGTTTGCTTTTGCTCTGTTGGGCTGGACCGGATCCAAGGTGTTCTTTCATAAATGACCTAGGATAGGATGTTTCCTCAGTGGATAATACTCCCTCTGACCCCTAAACCTCCTTACACGCCAACCCGACGGCCGACAGTCTCCCCGAGTTGGTCCAAAAAGTGCCTCACAACACACCGAAGCGACGCCGACTTGAGCGTACGTTCTGCACGTGTGCGAGACGTAATCCGTCTCCATGACAGCAGGTGGCGCTGAAAACATTTTAAGGAGAAATAGGCCGTGCAGCTGCTGAATCTTCATTTCAGATCCACTAAGGTCAGTTTAAAAGATTTCCATCAGATTTTGAGAGACTTTATTCACGCCCATCCCGCTCGTCATTTCCGGGTTAGCACTCCACCAATCAGATTGGTCATTGAGTCCAACTGCCCGCCCCCCGATTCAACAAGACAAATCGGCCCAAATGAAGGCCGACGGCACCAAACAGACTCGAGTCCCCGACCTTGCCAGACTGTCCGACGGCCGACAATCGGGTTGGTGCATCAGGGCCTTTACACTCCTTACTGACCCCGCCTCTGGCAGGAGGCTGCGGTCCATCAGGACCAAATCCTCACACCATAAAAAGAGTATTTTGCCCCTCAGCAGTTAGCCTCACCAACAATTGCACAAACCTTCATCCTGGACTTAACATCTGGCCATTTCATATACTATATATTCTTTGCAATTTCCATTCATCCTTTTCCATCCAGTTACTTTGGATGTGTACTGTATATACTGTATATATCAATTTCAATTTATTTATAGTATCAATTCATAACAAGAGTTATCTTGAGACACTTTACAGATAGAGCAGGTCTAGACCACACTCCAGAATTTACAAGGACCCAACAGTTCTAGCAGTTCCCTCCAGAGCAAGAAACAGTGGGACAGTGGCGAGGAAAAACTTCCTTTTAGGCAGAAACCTCGGACAGACCCAGACCCAGACCCAGACCCAGGCCCAGACCCAGGCCCAGGCCCAGACCCAGACCCAGGCCCAGGCTCTTAGTAGGCGGTGTCTGACGACCGGTTGGGGTTAGAATGAAGAGTGGCAATAACAAACAAAAAAATAATATTTTCATAATAATAATATAGTTCATGGCATAGCAGGGAATTGTGCGGCATTACAAGGCACAGCAGGACGTCCTGTATCCTGTATTTATATTAATATTTAATATGTTTTTTCGTTTATGTGTGCAGCACCTTTCACCAATGCAAATTCCACATAAGTGTAACTTATTCTGCTTATTCTGTGCAGTTGTTTGAGAGAGAGCTGCGGCGCTGGGCGGGGCACGAGAAGGCCATGTCTCTGAGCAGCCACGCTCTGTACGACAACAAGCAGGTCAACACTTCTTACAGGATGCTTTGTGTGTTTATTTTTATTTTTTTAATTATGAAAACACTTTTTTTATTATTATTTTTTGTTAACGACACCATTTCAAAACCTTTATTAATGAATATGGTTTACTGACTTACATAACGCAGAGACATGACAAATTCAGTTGTCTACTACAAGGAAAAGACAATGAGGAAAGATACAGAAGTCATTTACTCTGAGTGGCATTGGAGAGCATATTACATGAATAATATGAAAATCATCGCCCATTAAATGTAATTTTCCCATTACACCTTTTAGCTAAGGTTGTGTGGATTTTAGGGATTTGAAGATACTCCAAGAAATGACATCACAATAAGCAACAAATGCCAGTTTGTGGACCATTTCTACTCAGAGTTCAAAGGGTTAACACATTTGTAATCTACCTAATTAATGAGATGGCTTTTCATTTCATCTTACAGAGTAGATATCTGAGAGCTACGTCAGAGGAGGAGATATTTACTCATCTTGGTCTGGAGTACATTCCTCCGTCAGAGAGAAACGCCTGATGTTCTCCGACACGAGGAACAACAACAAGGTACCATCTGAGGTTTATAACCTGCACGCAGAACGGTTACCGGAGCCTCCAAGTGGACCTTTATATTCCCTCCTTGTATCACGCGGACGCGCCAACAGTTGTCATTACTTAGAAGTCCTCATGGGGGCGTCAGAAGCTTCACACACATTCACACACTGTGGTCGAGGCTGCCGTACAAGGTGCCACCTGCTCACCAGGTAAACACTCACACACTTACAACAACTCGGGGTTCAGTGTCTTGCCCGAGGACACTTCGACATGGGACTGCAGGGCTCAGGGATCAAACTGCCAACCTTCCAGTTGGCAGGCGACCGCTCCACCACTGAGCCACAGCCGACCCTAATGATGTGTTGAACGGATTGTGTCTGTGCTTGCATTGAGTTTACCAAAGTCTTTAGGTTATATGTGATTAAAATAGAAAGTAGAACGGTGTACTATGTTTCTAAAATAGAGTCCATTTACTAAGGAATAGTTCCCATTGCAAAGAAATCAAGGTATGTCAAGGTAACTTTATTAATACCTTGGTTATTAGGTAGATTTGGCTTACTGTGGGTGTTGAGTGGGTCAGCCTCCTTTTACACATGCACACAAACACACACACACACACACAATCAGCAGCAGATTGTAGGATGTAATGTAACAAAAGAAACATCATTGTTCATTACAATTAAAATACCTTAAATTAATAGTTCTGCAGACACAAAAAGAAAAAGAACTCAATCCAGGAAATCTGCTCCTGCCTGTATTTTCTTGGCCACCAGAGCTGCACGTTGGGACTTTTTACAGGATAAAGAGTTCATCTTTTTTGCTGGTCAACTCTGCGTTTGTCCGGACGGATCGCTCTGCACCGCTGGACCTGCCTCGTTCAAAACGATTGAAAGTTGCTGCAATTTTATTGTCTCGCGGCCCAAAGCTGTGTTGCGTTTTTGTTTTTGTTTGCTTTTTATTTTGCTACCTTCCATTTTAACTATTATTTTACTAAATATTGAACTTTACAGCACCTTGTGACCCTGGTTTTTAAAGGTGCTTTATGAACTAAGTTTACCAACTTACTTACTTAACTGTGATCGGTTAGTTTAACCCTTTCAAGGTCTACAAGATTCAAGATAAACTGAATTGTGATGTAATCAAGATTTGCATCGAGCTAAAGCTAAACACATTTTTTTTTAAGTTTTCTCTACTTCATACTCTCACCCAGATCATTCACCACCTCCATTCAAACCTTATAATGCTCCAAATCCTTTTGGCATTAGTCTACTTTTAAAGCCAACAATTGAATTAAGCATTTGGCTTTTTGAAAAAACTTAGAAATTCCACAATTTCTTTTTTTATTCAATTTTGAAATGAAATTCCTACAAATTAAATTGATTGAATTGATTACAGGCCTGTTGCATGAGTTTCAGCTATTTGTGTGCCTAATAAACTGTCTTTATCTGGAATTCAAAATTCTAAACTTGCGATACTGAGTGCTGTGATGTTCCTGCTACTTCTATAACACAAGTCCCTGTAAGTTGATCAGCTGAACTGTACTTTCTAGTTTTAACTTTGCAATAAAAGATGTATATATTAAGTAGAGATGGCAGATACCGAGTACTTATCCGATACCAGTGTGACATACAGTGTATTTGATAATGTTTTAACAGCTGTATACTACTATCCCTGCATGGATGTGATATGATTTCTATCTTTGTTGTCGGTCTGAATCAAGTAAAATTCTTTGTGAAACATGAACAAACGCCACAGAACTTTCTTTTATCATCCAGTTTGACAGCCAATTAGAACTGAAAAAGAACAAAAACTACTTTAACGTAGGTTTTCTATCGGATCGCTGCATAAAGTCCAGTCCTTCCCAATACCGATACCAGCGTCTTAGGCAGTATTAGAGGCGATACCGATACTAGTAATGGAACATGTCTAAAATCAAGTCTTAAAGGATATAACATTTGATATTCTATATTTCTCTTGTTGTCAACAAATTCCATGAAAACCATGACCATACTGTACATAAAATACTGTATGGAAAATCTGGGGATTCATCCTCAGTAAAACTACAGTACATCTAATAGTACATCTAATAGTTTTAAGATGTTTCAGTCTGAACTGACACAACCATCCCTAGAGACGGTAACTGTATAACTTCCACTCTAAAAGGGTCCTCCTGTTTCATAACGACAGAAACAAAGCAGGTTTCTCCTGAACAGTTTCACTGTGACGGGATTAAATCTGCAGGAGATCATGTTAAAAAAAAAAAGAGACGTGATAAGAAAAGTTTGATCCAATCAAACCAGAACAGAGCAGAACGTTGTAAAGCATTGCCAATTGTTTGAAAAGGAAATACAGAAAATAACATTTATATTCATCAGAGGTGTAACCTCATCACTTGACGTACGGCAGGACATTTTTGTCTGTTGTCTCGTAAAATGTGAAAGGAACATCGACCCACAAACACACCTGTGTGCCACTGCCCTGTATTCTCCAACGTCCTCTT
>JABXJD010000098.1:1072500-1145000 GCA_013375575.1 Percina caprodes
GCGAAGGCCCTATTGAAACTGAAGGAATTATTATTCTTTCTTTCTTTCTTTCTTTCTTTCTTTTTCCGTCAAATGAATTGCCTTTTTGAGGGACTTATCATATTCAAAAACTCACCATATTTGGCGGTCGCATCAAGTCTGGTGAAAATTTACGTATTTTAATGGTTTCGGGAATGGGCGCAAAATGGCTCGCTAGCGCCCCTACAATAATTTGAAAATTCAGCCCCTGCAGTACGTTTAACGAGAGTCACGAAACTTGGTACACATATGTAGCATGGCAGGGCGGACGTAAAACTCCATTGTAGCCCCCCCCTAAACCAAACAGGAAGTCCGCCATTTTGGATTGAATGTTCGAAATTAGTGCGATTTTGGCCATTTCCACGTGTCGTACTTTAACGAACTCCTCCTAGAGCTTTCATCCAATCAGCTTCAAACTTGGTGTGTGTCATCTTAAGATGTTAACGATGAAAAGTTATTGAAAGAAAAACTTTTCGTCATAGGGCGTGGCCGTGGCGGGCGGCCATTTTGTGCGATTCGCCACCAAAACAGGAAGTGGGTGTAACTCGAGCAGTGTCCGATTGGTTCGAAACTTGTCAGGATTCATCAGAGTCCGCCCTGACGACATATACGCACCGCTATTGGCTCAAAGTCATAGCGCCCCTAGTGGCAACAGGAAGTAGGCCTAAAAGACAAGGTGCTATACTTTAACGAACTCCTCCTAGAGCTTTCATCCGATCAACTTCAAACTTGGTGTGTGTCATCTTAAGATGTTGAAGATGAAAAGTTATTAAAAGAAAAACTTTTCGTCATACGGTGTGGGCGTGGCATGGCGGCCATTTTGAGTGTTTAGCGATGAAGGAGAAAGTGGCTGTAACTACAGCGTACGTTGTCGTATCTACTTGAAATTTCCCCCAATCACCAAGACTCCCGGCCTGAGGACACCTACAGGCCAATATGGACTTTGGAAACAGCGCCACCATCTGGCAACAGGAAATATGCCTTATATGACAAACATCATCCGATTTACATGAAACTTAGAATGTGTGGTCTACATGTGATGCTGAGGCGGCCCCTATAATTTGACCACGCCCAGTCATCCAGGCCACGCCCCCTTTCATAACATTTGAACCGTTTAAGGTATAGCTTTGTGTGAGGTGTCAATGAACTCAGCAGAGACTTCCTTCTTTATTGGTGATGGTTTGGCCCGCCCCCTATGCGTAAGCCACGCCCACTTTCATAACTGGTGACCCATTTAAGGTACAGTCTTGTGTGAGGTATCATTGAACTCAGCAGAGACTTCCTTTTTCATTGGTGATGTTAGACCCGCCCCCCCATGATGCGGCCACGCCCCCTTTCACAGATAATGAACCGTATGACGTAGAATCTTGTGTGAGGTATCGTTGAACTCAGCAGAGAGTTCCTTTATCATTGGTGATGTTTGACCCGCCCCCCCATGATGCGGCCACGCCCCCTTTCACAGATAATGAACCGTATGACGTAGAGTCTTGTGTGAGGTGTCATTGAACTCAGCAGGGAGTTCACTTTTCATTTGCGACGATGTTCAGTGTCTGAGTGACGCGCAAATGCACGGCCGCAAGGAGAGGCTTCCGCCAGTATCCCCGACTCGCGCAGGTTAGCGAGGGCCCGTTCATCGCTGCTTGCAGCTTTAATTTTTTTTGTTTTTTTTCTAGCTAAAACTGCTGCTGGAATTTTCAATTTCCTCGCAATCTTTCCTTAATGATTAATATTAATTAATTAAAGATTAATAAAGAGAAGTCTAAGGAAGGAGTGAGATGGAGAAATGAGATTCAGCCTAAGTCTGTAAGTCCATCTCAACCCCCTCCACCACCACCCCCACCACCACTGTTGAACCCAAAGTTACGCCCTGTTGAGTTATGTTGGTCAAAGGAAGAAGTTAAATAAAAGCAAAAATACACAGGATTAGAAAGGGTACTACAATATTACACACAAATGCAAGTAAAAGTACTAGTGTACAATATACTTAGATATTTCAAAAAGTTGGCCTAGGTCTGTAAATATAGATCTTATAGACTTTAACGGTAGGAAATAGAGAAGATCCAACTACCCCTAAAATGTAAAGTCTTTCTTACATGGTGGACTTTTTGTTTGCTGGGTAGTTTTGGTTAAAGGTAGAAGTTCAATAAAAGCAGAAATACGCAGGATTGGAAAGGGTACTACAAAATTATACTCAAGTCCAAGTACAGGTACTCAGATTTAAAAGTTGGCCTAGTCAGTAAAAATGCACTCTGGGTAAAAAGCATGTATAAAAAGTAGGATATATAGGTGTATGATGCTATATGATCTATTAAAGTAATTACATTTGGGCTACAAATAACTTTCATGGATGGAAGTTGGAGAGTTGCAGAAGCAAACAAAGTACTAAAAAACTCAAACAATGAGTAGATTTAAGTGAAGAGGAAATAAAGTCAACCGAATGTAAAGAAACGTCTCTTTGGGTTTGCTGAGTGGATTTAAATGTTATAATTTCTTTAAAACACAAGTTTTCTGTCCATCAGAGTGGCTGAGTTGTTCCCTTACATACAGTTAACAACATACTCTAATACATAATACATAGTAATAATAATGTATATTATATTATTAATGTTTTATTATTATTATAATATACTTTATTAATGCCACAAGGGGAAATTACAATTTACACTCTGTTGTTATTACACACCACACACAGGCCTGAACTACACACACATGCTCAGTACCTATACATGCACTAATGGAGAGATGTCAGAGTGTGTGTGTGTGTGTGTGTGTGTGTGTGTGTGTGTGTGTGTGTGTGTGTGTGTGTGTGTGTGTGTGTGTGTGTGTGTGTGTGTGTGTGTGTGTGTGTGTGTGTGTCCCGCCCCCTACTGACTGAGCTACTACAGAGATTTTCTGGAAGTTGAGTTTGGAAACAACTCGATTCACCTTTCATTTTATTGTAAAATCATGATCTGAAAAGCAACTCCATCGTTCAGATAAGTGTATAAAGTACAACTTTTCCCTCGGATGTGTACTGTGAAGTATAGAGAAGTATTATAAAATATTATTATACCTGAGAAAAGTACAAGTACCTCTGGCAGGAGTCCAAAGAAACATGTACTCAAAAACAACAAAGGGCAGGTGATGGTGCAGTTAAGAGTTCAAAGGGCCTGATCATTACTGTCTGTCTGTCTGTCTGTCTGTCTGTCTGTCTGTCTGTCTGTCTGTCTGTCTGTCTGTCTGTCTGTCTGTCTGTCTGTGTCTCTGTCTGTCTGTCTGTCTGTCTGTCTGTCTGTCTGTTTCTGTCTGTCTGTCTGTCTGTTTCTGTCTGTCTGTCTGTCTGTCTGTCTGTCTGTCTGTCTGTCTGTCTGTCTGTCTGTCTGTTTCTGTCTGTCTGTCTGTCTGTTTCTGTCTGTCTGTCTGTCTGTTTCTGTCTGTCTGTCTGTCTGTCTGTCTGTCTGTCTGTCTGTCTGTCTGTCTGTCTGTTTCTGTCTGTCTGTCTGTCTGTTTCTGTCTGTCTGTCTGTCTGTCTGTTTCTGTCTTTCTGTCTGTCTGTCTGTCTGTTTCTGGTTGTCTGTTTCTATCCCTCTGACTGTCTGTCTGTCTGTCTGTCTGTCTGTCTGTCTGTCTGTCTGTCTGTCTGTCTGTTTCTGTCTGTCTGTCTGTCTGTTTCTGTCTTTCTGTCTGTCTGTCTGTTTCTGTCTGTCTGTCTGTCTGTCTGTTTCTGTCTGTCTGTCTGTTTCTGTCTGTCTGTCTGTCTGTCTGTTTCTGTCTGTTTCTGTCTGTCTGTTTCTGTCTGTCTGTCTGTCTGTCTGTTTCTGTCTGTCTGTCTGTTTCTGTCTGTCTGTCTGTCTGTTTCTGTCTGTCTGTCTGTCTGTCTGTCTGTCTGTCTGTCTGTCTGTCTGTTTCTGTCTTTCTGTCTTTCTGTCTTTCTGTCTGTCTGTCTGTCTGTCTGTCTGTCTGTCTGTTTTTGACAGACAGACAGAGACAATGATAGAAACAGACAGACAGACAGACAGAAACAGACTTCTGTTATTTCTTTGCTTGTATCTCATCCCCTCCTCCTTTCTTCTTCTTCACGTTTCCCTGTCTCTTTTCTTCTCTCCTCTATTTTCCTCTCCTCCCTTGTTTCCCCTTCTTCTACCCTTCTCTTTTCTTCACCCTCATCTCTTCCTCTCCTGATGCCCCCCCCCCCCAGCATTCCTCCTGTCCCTTTGCTTCCCTCCTTCACTCTCACTTGTTCCCTTATTCCCTTATCTCCTCTCACTCTCATCATCTTATCAACGACACAGTTTCATGATTAACCCTTTAAACCTAACTAACTGCACCGTTTGCACACAGAACGCCACCTTCCTCCTCCACCTTCCTCCTCCTCCTCCTCTCCTCCGTCTCGGGTCCTTCCGGGCTGCTGGTGACGATGATGATGATGATGATGGCTATGAGCCACTCCACAGGGCGGATCATCGTCTTCAGGTCGTTATCAGTCTCTTTAACCTTCTACCCAAATCCCCTTCTCAGCCATAGAGACACAATGGGTTAAGATGATTTAAGAAGAGATTATCCCCGTTTTCTTTACAGGTACTTCCAAGGTACTCTTACTTAAGTAAATGATCTGAGTACTTCTTTACCCCCGTTTAAATTTATATAGGCTTTGGGATATTTTGTGACAATATGCCTGTGAGTGTTTGCAGGCTTCCTAAAAGATATTCACTCAGGTACTTGTACTTTTACTTGAGTAGCTTAATTTTGTTATAATTTCCTGTTCTGAGAACAGTCTGGCTCCATAATGAGTACTTTTGATACTTTAAGTACATATAGCTGATATTACTTTTACGTAAGTAGGATTTTGCACTACTTTTACTTCTAACAGGGTATTTTAAAACTGGGGTGTTGCTACTTTCACGGTACTTTACTTTAAAAACGGGATCAGAGTTCTGCTTCCACCCCAGAGGCTCAAAGTGCTCCGATATTTAATGTCTTTAAAGTACTTAAAATGTGTGTTTTTTGTGTTCTTTTACTTCCACCCCAGAGGCTCAAAGTACTCCGATATTTAATGTCTTTAAAGTACTTAAAATGTGTGTTTTTTGTGTTCTTTTACTTCCACCCCAGAGGCTCAAAGTACTCCGATATTTAATGTCTTTAAAGTACTTAAAATGTGTGTTTTTTGTGTTCTTTTTTGAGTGTATAACATCTTAATTTCTTCATGATCTTTCCTTAACTTCTATAAATGTCTGTTTCTTGTTAATCTTAGAATATTCCACTAAAAAAAAGTCTCACATTTCTTGTGATTCTTGATCATTGTCGGATCAAATTACTTAAATCCTGATCAATTAAAAAGAAATAAACCTGGCCGCTGTTAAATCTCCCGTTTCCATCCTGTCATATCAGTGACTTTTCCTGTAATCTGGGATTAATCCCGGGATTAGCTACCCCTGGTACATCAAGCCACTCAGGAATTTAAAGGCTCAGTTAAATGTCATTTTTAAGTAACGACTGTATATGATGAGCAGTTTAGCACTCAGTGAAAAAGAGCCTCAAAGTCTGATTAATGAAAGATTGTCGCAGTTAACCTCTTTAAAATCACTTGAAAATACATGCTTTTCTCGAGGTATAATTTCCTATAAATTAGGTTTATTGACCATGAATTTAAAATAAGTGTAAAACTAGCAATAAATTGGTGTGAAAAGAAGCGTTAAACATCAGAAAAAGTGGCAAAAACATTGGAAAAAAACACCAAAGTGACAAAAAGAAAGAAAAAAATGTCAGAAAAAGTGATTTTGTCGAATGGAAGACAACACAAAGTTAAACTAGTTAGACTAGTTTAACAAATCTGTCACTACATAATAATTATAACACTGACCGTTACGCAATACCTGATGAAATATAATGTGTAATGGTCTTTCTAAGCTCCTAATGTGCTACTTTTGGTCACATCCTACGCACCTGTGTGACAAAACAGGTGTGCAAAAAAGCTTTTCTACGTTCTATATAACATAAAAAAAGTGATTTAAACCTCATGGTGTCTTCATGTTGTCCTCATGTTGTCTTCATGTTGTCCTCATGTTGTCCTCATGTTGTCCTCATGGTGTCTTCATGTTGTCTTCATGTTGTCCTCATGTTGTCCTCATGTTGTCCTCATGTTGTCCTCATGTTGTCCTCATGTTGCCCTCATGTTGTCCTCATGTTGTCCTCATGTTGTCCTCATGTTGTCTTCATGTTGTCCTCATGTTGCCCTCATGTTGTCCTCATGGTGTCTTCATGTTGTCCTCATGGTGTCTTCATGTTGTCCTCATGTTGCCCTCATGTTGTCTTCATGTTGTCCTCATGTTGTCCTCATGTTGTCCTCATGTTGCCCTCATGTTGTCCTCATGTTGCCCTCATGTTGCCCTCATGTTGCCCTCATGTTGTCCTCATGTTGTCCTCATGTTGTCCTCATGTTGCCCTCATGTTGCCCTCATGTTGTCCTCATGTTGTCCTCATGTTGCCCTCATGTTGTCTTCATGTTGTCCTCATGTTGTCCTCATGTTGTCCTCATGTTGCCCTCATGTTGTCCTCATGTTGTCCTCATGTTGCCCTCATGTTGCCCTCATGTTGTCCTCATGTTGCCCTCATGTTGTCCTCATGTTGTCCTCATGTTGCCCTCATGTTGCCCTCATGTTGCCCTCATGTTGTCCTCATGTTGCCCTCATGTTGTCTTCATGTTGTCCTCATGTTGTCCTCATGTTGTCCTCATGTTGCCCTCATGTTGTCCTCATGTTGTCCTCATGTTGCCCTCATGTTGTCCTCATGTTGCCCTCATGTTGTCCTCATGTTGCCCTCATGTTGCCCTCATGTTGCCCTCATGTTGCCCTCATGTTGTCCTCATGTTGCCCTCATGTTGTCTTCATGTTGTCCTCATGTTATCCCCATGTTGTCCTCATGTTGTCCTCATGTTGTCCTCATGTTGCCCTCATGTTGTCCTCATGTTGCCCTCATGTTGCCCTCATGTTGCCCTCATGTTGTCCTCATGTTGCCCTCATGTTGTCCTCATGTTGTCCTCATGTTGTCCTCATGTTGTCTTCATGTTGTCCTCATGTTGTCCTCATGTTGCCCTCATGTTGTCCTCATGTTGCCCTCATGTTGCCCTCATGTTGCCCTCATGTTGCCCTCATGTTGTCTTCATGTTGTCCTCATGTTGTCCTCATGTTGCCCTCATGTTGTCCTCATGTTGTCCTCATGTTGCCCTCATGTTGCCCTCATGTTGCCCTCATGTTGCCCTCATGTTGTCCTCATGTTGTCTTCATGTTGTCCTCATGTTGTCCTCATGTTGCCCTCATGTTGTCCTCATGTTGTCCTCATGTTGCCCTCATGTTGCCCTCATGTTGTCCTCATGTTGTCTTCATGTTGTCCTCATGTTGTCCTCATGTTGCCCTCATGTTGCCCTCATGTTGTCCTCATGTTGCCCTCATGTTGCCCTCATGTTGTCCTCATGTTGCCCTCATGTTGCCCTCATGTTGTCCTCATGTTGTCCTCATGTTGCCCTCATGTTGCCCTCATGTTGTCCTCATGTTGTCCCCATGTTGTCCCCATGTTGTCCTCATGTTGTCCTCATGTTGTCCCCATGTTGTCCTCATGGTGTCCTCATGGTGTCCTCATGTTGTCCTATATCAATGTTCTTTTTAATTCCCCAAAATAACATGATTGATTCCACACAACGCTCTTTGCCAAGTACACATCTCTACTTTCATTAATTTTGGGGCGTCTTATTCAATTTTATAGCATTTGAAACCAAATTGAAGTGTTTTTGAAATAGTATTGAGAGTAAAAGTTGACATATTCCAGTCTGTGATTATCATCAACATCCATTCCTTTAATTTTAGTCTAATAATTCCTAATTTCTGCTTTTCTAACTCAAACATTAGGTATAATTTCCTATAAATGAGGTTTATTGAGCATAAATTCCAAAAATAACTGTAAAACTAAAGTTAATAAGTTAGAGTTACGTAGTGTTGAAAACGTCAAAAAGTGACAAACATCGACAACAGCGGCAACAAAAGTGCAGATTTTTGTCACAGATGAATTGAAAGACTTCTTCTGAGTCACACAACAACAACAAAAAGATATATAAATGTTGTTTTCTTCATTTGCATTAATGTATAATCATGCAGCTAATAATACACCGGTTACCATGCGTCCATGATGATGTTAATACACAATACAAGCCACATACATGGCTCCATAACCCAATAATCACCTATAATGTCACTAATAATCACCTGTAATGTCCTCGATAGAAACCTGACACATGTTCTCTGTCCAAACAATGAATCTTTAACTCATATTTCTATCTTTAATACAAAGATTTCTGTCTTTTACAGTTTGATTCATGATCAGTTCTGGCGTCTTTTTAGGGGAATTATCTGTAAATAACCAAATATTTCAGATGAGTATTTTGTTTCTTCCTTAACGATTATGTTTTGGCATTTTCAGGCCTTTATTGGACAGGACAGCTTCGACATAAAAGGGGAGGGGGGGGGCTGCTGGTCGGAATTGAACCTGCAGCCCTTGCAGCGAGGACTGAGGCTCTGTAAATGGGGTGCACACTCTACCAGGTGAGCTACCCAGGCGCCCCTGCATTATAACATTTAGACAGTAAAAGGATTATTTATTTTTTTTTAACTTAAACTGTCAAAGTGACATTTTTTGTGTTTTTTGTGTATATATATATATATATATGTTAATTTTGTTATATATATTTATTATTTTTTTATTTTGTAAAAACAGTGGTAAAGATATTTCATAAGTAAATCTCGTTATTTATATTTCAAGTCCTTTACACTAGGACAAAACACACAGAGACACACAAAAAGCGTAAATAAAATTAAAACTAATAAAAATAAAACTAATAAAAATAAAACTAATAAAAATAAAAATAAGTTAATAAATGTAAGTATTTAAGTGAACATTCATAAAAATCTAATTCTCTATGAGACCATATCTACAGAAACCTGAGGTTATGTCTTTACTCTTATAATAAAAGCTGTCCATAACAAAGTAGCTTGAGAGTGGGGGTTATCAAAGCAAATCTATGCACATAGTTTCATATTTATTCCACTTGTCAGACATATTTATTCAAGTCAAAGTGATATTTTGAGATTGGGCATTTTCAGCTAAATCATTTTTTTTTTTTGTAACTTGAAAATAGAGATTTTGGAGAGGGGGGGGGAGTTGGGGGGGAGTGGGGGCTTTTCACCTCTGAGTAGACTCTTGTGATCTTCTCCAATCTGGATTTTGGAAAGTCAGATGACACAGATTTCATTTTAATTTCATTTATTTATTTTTTTAATCCAGATATCGACAGACAACAGAAAAGACGTGTCAGGACTCAGGAGTCAACAGACAATTGAATCCAACTGGGGGGGGCGGGGGGGGGGCAGGATTTTATTTATTTACAGTGGAGGAGCTGCAGACAGTTTGGGGTGAGGTGTGTGTCTGTTATCTTTTTTCAGAGGAGGCAGGAAAGGGGGGGGGGGGGTCATCCCAGACTCACTGGAGCCTTGTTGTAACAGCCTCATCGAGACTGAATGAGACGTCTTAATTACTCCAGTTGTGAAAACTAAAAGAGGGGAGGGAGGATGCGTGCTTTGATCTTGGGAGGGCCGAGGGAGTTTGATGCCTCCTATAAATACAGACAAGTTGTGACAAAGGGGGCAGTCAAAAACTTTCAAGACCAGGACAGACCAGCACAGCTTCTCCTGCACTCTGGACTCAACTTTTAGACTCCCAAACTAAAGGATTTACTTCTTTCCAGGATCAAAACAAGCCATGAGGGGATATTTTTCTATCGAGTGGATGGCCCAGAGCAGCCAGCAGCCTGCAGGTACGGAGAACGCCCGGCCTCTGGACCGGGACCGGGACCGGGACCCGCCGCCTGTGGGACGCATGCAGAGAGTCTGCCGGGTTTTTACTGCAGACAGAAGTGTGAAAATGGAGCCGAGCAGAAAGAAACCAGGATCCAGGACCTGGATGCTTTCAGCCTGAGCCCTCGGCAGCACCAAGCCTCTCTTAATAATCAAGGTGAGTTCAGTCCAGTCACGGAAAGGAAAGTACTTACTCGCAAATACTCGCATATTTCGTTGGGTATTCCCATTTTATACGTCTGCTACATTGATCTGAAAGCTATAGTTTCTTTACAAATTCATACTTCAAGTACACACTGTATGATCAGCTTGTAAAATACATAACTTTAAGTATCTATAAGAACATTCATGGTTTATTAAGGCGCAGTAATTGTAATTTCCCCTTGTGTGGGATTAATAAAGTATACATTATTATTATTATTATTATTATTACATTAGTATTTATCAGCAAAGTAAAACTCACATGAAGAGATTTATTATATTCAACAACGTCACTAATGCAGGGCTTTTACTTGGAGTAGTGTGTCTTTAAATAATGGCAATACACTTCAAGTACATTTGCTAAAGTAGTATTTTATAATACTTTCTTTTCATGGTACTTTCCACTTCTACTGCAGCTTTAGGTACTTTATAAATGAAGTTGCTTTACGCACAAAAACATTAGAGGAACTTCTATAAATAAATGACTCAACCCGACAGTTAATCAACGAGTCGATGAACAGAAATACTCGATTAAGTTTGAACTTTTAATCAAAAGATCTCATTTTCACAGCTGATCATCAGCTGAATGAAAATAATCATTAGTTAATACTTCAAAAGTGAGTTTCAGCTTAACTAACTTCAGCTTTAACATTAACGCTGAGTAATAATAATCTGATGATTGAATATATAATAGTATAACAGTCACAGGGGACATTTTTTATACTTTTATACTTCTAAGACTTTAACTCCATTTTCCTGATTCTGCTTATATACGTTTATCTGAAGTAACATTTTGAATGCCGGACTTCTACTGTGACAGAGTATTTTTTACAGTGTAGTATTAGTAAGGCAGCTTTATTTGTAGAGCATATTTCAGCAACAGGGCAATTCAAAGTGCTTTACATAAAATCAGTTAAAAAAAACAGTTAAAAAAATAAATAAAAATAAAAATAAAAATAAAAATAAAAATAAAAATAAAAATAAAAATAAAAATAAAAATAAATAAAATAAAATAAAATAAAATAAAATAAAATAAAATAAAATAAAATAAAATAAAAAAACATTAAGATACATAAAACACAAGATAAAAAGTTACAGTGCAGCATAAGAAATTAATTAAAAAAAAGAAAAAAAAGAAAATGTTATTTAAAGAAAGGCAACATCAAAAAGAAAGAGTACTTTTACTTCAAGAAAGGATCTAAAAACTTCCAGCCTAACGTGCTTTTTTCTTTTCTTTTCTCTTCCCTCGCAGCGACTGAAGCGGGTTTCAGCAGCGGGACAGAGGAGGAGACGTCCGGCTACGAGAGCGAGGAGGGTCACCCCCTCTCCCCCTCTCCCCCTCGGCCCCCGCCGACTGCCCCTCCCCCGCCCCCTCCGCCTCCGCCTCCCCCCCTTCACCTGCGTCGGGGCGGAGGCCTCGGACGGCGTTCACGGCGGAGCAGATCAGCAGTCTGGAGAAAGCCTTCAAGAGGAACGCTTACCTGGGAACGCAGGACAAGGCCGACCTCTGCAAGAAGCTCAACCTGTCGGACAAACAGGTAACGTCTAATAAATATATCAGAATCAATGATAATAATCACACGACATCCGTGTTTTTCTTTGGAAACTTCTTTTCTGCGATTAAAAACCTTCACGACGGTGTTTTAAAAGTATTTTTAGATTTAAATTAAATTCACAGCAGTGGCGGTCAAATTTAAAGTAACTAAATACACAATTTAATATATGTTAAAGACTTTTTGTAGGGCTGTTTGGGAGAATATTTGTGTTTTTATTTTATTTTTATATTCACTTATTTGTTGGGTGTGTTAGTTGGATTTTTTTTATGTTGTTTTTTCATTATTTTGGGGACTTGGACTCAGTATTTTAAATTATTTTATTTAATGAATTTCTTTAGTCAGTATTTTATTTTAGCATAGCTTATTTATAGTATAATATTATAAATTTTTTCAATGTATTTATGTTATTATTTCAGGGACATTGACTCAGATTTAGAAATTTTCATGGTTTTATTTTTTGCATCTGTTTGTTTAGCTGTATTTTAAAATATATGTGTGTGTGTGTGTGTGTATATATATTAATTAGGATTTACATGTATTTAAATCCCAGTAACATACATTGATCTCCATATCTTTTAACATACTGCGTTCGCCCCCCCGTGTCCACTAATTGAGAGAAACGTTAAAATTCCTTGTTTAAAAAAATGTCTTCTTCTTCTTTGTCTCTCAGATCAGAAACTGGTTCCAGAACAGGCGGATGAAGCTGAAGAGGACGGTGCAGGACGCCCTGGCGCACGCCTGCCAGGCGAGCGTCGCCTCTCAGCTGATGCATTACCCCGAGCTGCAGGCCTACAGGCCGGGGCCGTACCCCAGATACCCCTCAGCGGGGCAGGACGGCCCGGCCGCTGCCTCCTCCTACCTCCACCCTCACAGCCTGCAGTACGGCTCCGCTCGGCCCAGCGTCGCCTCTCTGCCCCTGGACTCGTTCTACCAGTACGGCGGCCTCCCCGGGGTCATGCTGCCCTCGGCCACAACGCCACTCCTACCCGGAGCCTACCCGGCTTACCCTCAGTATTACTGACACTCCGTAAAGAAAAGGGACGTAACGAGACACATTTTAAGTTCACGATATGTTAAATAATCCCGCTGTCTGCTCTCCCAGCACGGTTCAGTCTCTCTGGACCTTCATCAAGAGGATTTTTAACACCCCAGAGGAACCAAAACGACCTTTTTCAAGTCTATTGTGATATTTTCCATCAAAGAATTGTCCATCAAAGTCTCAGGAGGGTATTTTTTATATTTTTTTAACAGAATTAAAATGCACACAAAAGACTGAAAAGTATTCCTTTATTTATATAAACTGTGCAAAACAACAGGCGTGCTGGTGCAACCGACATTTTTTAATTTTTATCTTAAATAACAAAACTAAATTAAATGAATAATTACATTTAGAAAACAAATCCCACATTTTAAAATAACTCAATAAATAGAGAAAAATATAGATCTTTAAATAAATACAGTTAGAAGATGCAGTGACGTCTGAAGCCAAGAAGTAAAATCTAAAGTACATTAAGCTCCAGGACGCTTAAAACACATTTATATTAATTTTCAACTGATTTGATGCATCGTTACATCCCCGGGGAAGATGTGTAGCTGCTATAATCTTTACTGTGATACTTCGTCAGACGTTGCCTTTATTCCTCTCATCCTCATCGACGCTAATAGAAACTTAACCCTTGTGTTGTCTTCCCATCAAAATGTGAAAATCAACACTTTTAATGATGCTTTTTATCGATGTTTTCAACTTTTTCTTACATTTCTGTCATTTTTTTTTACATTCAACACCACATAACTAACTTATTACCTTTAGTTTTACAGTTATTTTTGGAATTTATGCTCAATAAACCTCATTAATAGGAAATTATACCTAATGTTTGAGTTAGAAAAGTAGAAATCAGGAATTATTGAGACTAAAATTAAAGGAATGGATGTTGATGATAATCACAGACTGGAATATGTCAACTTTTACTCTCAATACTATTTCAAAAACACTTCAATTTGGTTTCAAATGCTATAAAATTGAATAAGACGCCCCAAAATTAATGAAAGTAGAGATTTGTACTTGGCAAAGAGCGTTGTGTGGAATCAATCATGTTATTTTGTGGGATTAAAAAGAACATTGATATAGGACAACGGGGCAATTTGACCCGAGGACAACATGAGGGGTAATGAACGTAGCACAGTTACTGCTGTGAAGCTTGAATCATACAGGGTGGTGTGCAATATTGTGATGTATGTGTGTGTGTGTGTATATCTCTGCTTGTAACGGATGTATAGTTTGGATATATTTAAATTTGAATATATGTTTAAGTGTTTTATTTGATTTGTGTTGTTATGTCACTGGGAAATCTGATTGTTAAAATAAAGTCATTATTACAACTTTTACAGGTCATCAGATGTGTTTTTATTACTCAATCCTGTCTCTTCAGTGGTGAAAAGTAACTAAATACATTTACTTCAGTACTCATTTTTAGGGTGACAGAGTTCCTGCAGGTTTCACCAAGTCAAGTAATTATGAATGATATTTAACCCTCATGTTGTCCTCATGTTGTCCTCATGTTGTCCTCATGTTGTCCTCATGTTGTCCTCATGGTGTCCTCATGTTGTCCTCATGTTGTCCTCATGTTGTCCTCATGTTGTCCTCATGTTGCCCTCATGTTGCCCTCATGTTGTCCTATATCGATGTTCTTTTTAATCCCACAAAATAACATGATTGATTCCACACAACGCTCTTTGCCAAGTAGAAATCTCTACTTTCATTAATTTTGGGGCGTCTTATTCAATTTTATAGCTTTTGAAAAACAAATTGAAGTGTTTTTGAAATAGTATTGAGAGTAAAAGTTGACATATTCCAGTCTGTGATTATCATCAACATCCATTCCTTTAATTTTAGTCTCAATAATTCATAATTTCTGCTTTTCTAACTCAAACATTAGGTATAATTTCCTATAAATGAGGTTTATTGACCATAAATTCCCAAAAAAACTGTAAAACTAAAGTTAATAAGTTAGAGTTACGTAGTGTTGAAAACGTCCAAAAAGTGACAAACATTGATAAAAAGCATCAACAAAAGTGTTGAAAAAAAGGGACAAAAACGTAAGAAAAAGGTAAAAACATCAATAAAAAGCGGCAACAAAAGTGCAGATTTTTGTCACAGATGAATTGAAAGACTTCTTCTGAGTCACACAACAACAACAACATATAATTTCCTATAAATGAGGTTTATTGACCACAAATTGAGCCAAAGCGCTAATCTATCTTATTCTAGTTTGAATGTGCCAGATGTAATAAAGGCATTTTACCTTTTTTTTTATAAAAACAAGTGCATGGATGGATTTTTTTTTAGCCTTTATTTTTTCAGGGTAGGTTCATTGAGAGGCAGCCTCTTGTCTTGTTTTTAAATGTGCTTTAGAAATAAAGATTGATTGATTGATTGATTGTACCTCCCCATTACCACCAATGAGGTGCCCTTGAGCTTAACCCTCATGTTGTCCTCGGGTCAAATTTGACCCATTTTAAGTTTTTTTATCACAAGAAATGGGCCTTCAAAATAAGCGCTGAAAATGTCAACATTAGAAATATCAAATAACTTTGGAAAAAACATTAAAAAAAAGCACCCACAACATTGAAAAAGTAACAAAAATGTTGGAAAAAGCGATAACAGTGTTGACGGGAAGACAACACAAGGGTTAAACTATCTTTCTGGAGGTCAATTCTTCATGTAAACAAACTGGTGCATTATAAAAAACAAGGGCTGGGCGATAGGGAGAAAATCAGATATCACGAAATGCTAGGCGGCGATATTCTACGGTTGACAAATGGTGCGTTAACAAAATATCTTCACACTTAGATTTTAGATCTATAATCATCAGTAATGTGGACATAAGGTCTAAGTGGCAAAAAGGCAAATAATAGAGCAGCTGGAACAGTCTGGTACAAGTTCAGAAAAGTACATCACTTAATGTAACGCAGCCTTTAAAACAGGAGTAACATATTACTCTATTACAATATCCAAAATCTAAGACGATATCTA
The DNA here is from genome assembly GCA_013375575.1 of Percina caprodes. Taxonomy (NCBI): domain Eukaryota; kingdom Metazoa; phylum Chordata; class Actinopteri; order Perciformes; family Percidae; genus Percina; species Percina caprodes. Next base: position 1,088,187 of record JABXJD010000098.1, read on the forward strand.
GTCTTTTATCACGATATCGAGATATCAATATGATGCCCAGCTCTATAAAAATCAGTTTAAGTGTTGCTTATTGTTTGTACAATTTACAGCATGAGTTATATATAACAGAAATTTCCCTAAAATGATTGATATTGAGTCATTAAGGACCTGAATAGGCCGATAGTATGTACCACCACATCACGCCTCCTTTAGTCCAGTTTTTGCAAGGTGGACTGACACCTTTCAGTGACACAAACTGGCTCATTGATTAACAAGGTTGATACTAAGACAGCAAAAGGCGTCTAAAGTGAAACAAACAGCTGCAAAAACACGCTCCAGTGGTGTGGTTTCCTCGTCACATCCAGCTGGGGAGGACCATCAACCTGGAAACTTCCCTGGAAGTGAAACTATGCTGCCATCTGTGGACAGAGATGAGTAATGCAATAATAATGTAATACTCATATATATATATATATATATATACATATATATATATATATAGGTGTAGCTGCATGTTGGCACTAAATACATTAACTGAAGAGCTGAACTTAAGTACTTTTACCTTCTACTCCATTACATCTGAGAAGGACATATTGTACTTTTTACTCCACTGTATTCATCTGAGCTTTGGTTACTTTTCAGATTAAACATACAAAATGATATAATCAAGAAATAAATGTTATATTATAGATTAAACATAACTGTATTGACAAGCTATCCAGCAGATAAAGTGTAGAAAGTAGGACGTTTGGTGTTGAATTTAGTCATTTATTACAAATATGATGTTCTTCAATTTAAAGGTCCCATGACATGGTGCGCTTAGTGGACCCCTAATACTGTATCTGAAGTCTCTTTTATATAGACCTTAGTGGTCCCCTAATACTGTATCTGAAGTCTCTTTTATATAGACCTTAGTGGACCCTAATACTGTATCTGAAGTCTCTTTATATAGACCTTAGTGGTCCCCTACTGTATCTGAAGTCTCTTTATATAGACCTTAGTGGTCCCTAATACTGTATCTGAAGTCTCTTTTATATAGACCTTAGTGGTCCCCTAATACTGTATCTGAAGTCTCTTTTATATAGACCTTAGTGGACCCCTAATACTGTATCTGAAGTCTCTTTTATATAGACCTTAGTGGTCCCTAATACTGTATCTGAAGTCTCTTTTATATAGACCTTAGTGGTCCCCTAATACTGTATCTGAAGTCTCTTTTATAAAGACCTTAGTGGTCCCCTAATACTGTATCTGAAGTCTTTTATAAAGACCTTAGTGGTCCCCTAATACTGTATCTGAAGTCTTTTATATAGACCTTAGTGGTCCCCTAATACTGTATCTGAAGTCTCTTTTATATAGACCTTAGTGGTCCCTAATACTGTATCTGAAGTCTCTTTTATATAGACCTTAGTGGTCCCCTAATACTGTATCTGAAGTCTCTTTTATATAGACCTTAATGGTCCCCTAATACTGTATCTGAAGTCTCTTTTATATAGACCTTAGTGGTCCCCTAATACTGTATCTGAAGTCTCTACTATAAAGACCTTAGTGGTCCCCTAATACTGTATCTGAAGTCTCTACTATAAAGACCTTAGTGGTCCCCTAATACTGTATCTGAAGTCTTTTATAAAGACCTTAGTGGTCCCCTAATACTGTATCTGAAGTCTCTTTTATATAGACCTTAGTGGTCCCTAATACTGTATCTGAAGTCTCTTTTATATAGACCTTAGTGGTCCCCTAATACTGTATCTGAAGTCTCTTTTATATAGACCTTAGTGGTCCCTAATACTGTATCTGAAGTCTCTTTTATATAGACCTTAGTGGTCCCTAATACTGTATCTGAAGTCTCTTTTATATAGACCTTAGTGGTCCCCTAATACTGTATCTGAAGTCTCTTTTATATAGACCTTAGTGGTCTCCTAATACTGTATCTGAAGTCTCTTTTATATAGACCTTAGTGGTCCCCTAATACTGTATCTGAAGTCTCTTTTATATAGACCTTAGTGGTCCCCTAAGGAGCCACTTTTCTGCATATACTTTTACTTGTAATGGGAGTATTTTACACTGTAATATTGCTATTTTTCTTCTTAAAAGACTATATATTATATATAGTTATTATTAAATACTGGCCAATGTAGTCTGGGCTCGAAGAGGGTCACTAAAGGTGTTTTCACGTATAAAAACACAACGCTGGATTGTTTTTCTCAAGATGTCCGTCTCCTGTAACTTTGTGGGGAAAAAAAACAAAATGTCAACACATTCAACCAGCTAAAGCCAGAAAATTAAAAGCAAAAACATAACTTTCATTTTATTATGTCATACAAACAAAAAAGATTTCACAACTAGAGGGAGTAGATTAAAAAAAACAGTTGAAGAAGAACCCAAACCAAACGGAACCTCAATCTGAGCCAATGGGTAATGAGAGATTTTACATGTGGGCGTGACTGACAACTTAAGCAACGAATGGGAAAGCCGTATCCTTGTCAACTTGCAGAAGTGGCAAACGGTTGGGCCAATCACAACCCTAGCTCAAGTGCACACATAATGAGCGTGAAGGGGGCGCGCTAGCTGAGTGCGCGCAGAAAGCAGCTACGCAGGAGAGAGGGGCAGAAGCCGAATGGTGGAGCTGAAGATGGCGGATGGAGACAGCGGGAGTGAGCGCGGTGGTAGTAGCGGTGGAGGAGGCGGCGGCGGCGGCGGCTTCCAACACTTCCAGAGGGACCAGGAGACCCAGGAGCTGGCGTCCAAGCGCCTCGACATCCAGAACAAGCGCTTCTATCTGGACGTCAAGCAAAACAGCAAGGGCAGGTTCATTAAAATCGCCGAAGTGGGGCCGGGGGCTCCAAAAGTCGCCTGACCCTCTCCCTGTCAGTAGCGGCGGAGTTCCGTGACTACCTCGGGGATTTCATCGAGCACTACGCCCAGCTGGGGCCTAGTAGTCCGGAGCAGATAGCACAGGCTACCGCGGGTGAGGACGGCGGGCCTAGGCGAGCTCTGAAGAGCGAGTTTCTCGTCCGGGAAAACCGCAAATACTACCTGGACTTAAAGGAGAACCAGCGGGGGAGGTTCCTGCGGATCCGGCAGACCGTAAACCGTGGACCGGGCTTTGGAGTTGGGGGCCCTGCGGGCGGCATGCTGTCCGGCCAGACCATAGCCCTTCCGGCCCAGGGGCTAATAGAGTTTAGAGACGCCCTTGCTAAGCTCATAGATGACTACGGGGGAGACGACGAGGAGCTAGCCGGGGGCACAGCCGCCGGGGGCTACAGCGAGCTTCCCGAGGGCACCTCCATCATGGTGGACTCCAAACGCTTCTTTTTCGACGTGGGGTCCAACAAATACGGAGTGTTCCTGCGTGTGAGCGAGGTGAAGCCTAGCTACAGGAACTCTATCACCATCCCGTTCAAAGCCTGGAGCAAATTCGGCGGAGCTTTCAGCAGATACGCCGAGGAGATGAAGGAGATCCAGGAGAGGCAGAGGGATAAAATGTACGAGAGGAGAGACGAGTCCGAGGAGACGACGTGGACGACGACTGATGAAATTAAAATGAAACAGCTGTTAGTCCAGTTACACGACACATCTGCAGTATAGGGGTATTTTGCATAAAAGAGAAAAAGCAGAAAGTGCATGACAAATCGTGCTGTAATAGCCTACTAAAGTTTCGTGGCGTTAAAAAAAAAAAAAAGAGTACATGTGCAGGGAATTATTGGTGTATTATCCTAAAAGTTTGTAGGTTTGAAGGTCGGAGGGATTGTGTGAATCTCTGAAAGTGGGGAGGTTAAAAAAAAGAGGACTAAGTGTGAAATGAGATGTCTCATTGGGGGAGGGAAAAAATTGATTTATTGTAAAAAATAAAATGGGAAAGAGAGAACCTACTAAAACCAGCAAATTGGTTTTTATAACAAACAACAAAAAAATGAAGCCAATGAATGCTTTTCCTATTTGCAACATAGTTTATATTTAAACGAGTCAGGAGTCAACCTGTTTAAGATGTTTTCCTTGCTCCAGTTTAAGGAGAGAGAACTAGCATCCATTGTATTCCTGTTCCAGTCCAGGTCTCTACTCAGTGGGCAGATTGTGGGTTTTTTTGCAAGTCAGTCAGACGAACCATGAGAGGAATGTATAGAAAAATCTGCCGTCACTCTGTGGATGTTAAGCATTCGGTATAGCAGCAGATTCAGAGCAAAGGGAGCATTGCAGCAGCGTGCATTCAATCGAAAACGTTACCCAAAATATAAGGGGGGAAGTTACTGAGAGGATTATCTTTTTAAGCCCAAACAACAAGGGCCTTGTGGACTAAACTAGCGCTTTGACTCCAGTAGTCAGTTACAGTGCGGATCAGCTGGGTTTTATGTTATACATACAATCTTGAGCAGTGTTTTCAAAGCATAGTTCATATTGTTTTCAGTAACGTTCACTTTCCTCACGCCAGAGCATCCCTGGTGTTTGAGAACAACAGCTTGGGAAGCCAACGAGTGGGGAGAGGACTGTCTTTAGTACCCTTCCCACCCCCCCCATCCACCACCACCACCACCACCAGGGACAACACACAGATAAATACACACACACGGGACTTTTGAAGATCATTTGCTCCAACGTGTCATTATACAAGGGTCCAAATATCTGGCTTTTGGACGAGAGCGCTGCATCAGATACAGTGAAGCTTCTCTGGCCTTCAAGCTCTGCCGGACTGCAGAGCGTCAGAGTATTTTTTTCCCATCAGCCTCTCTGTCAGAGCTGGATCGACGGCCGTCTCAACCAGCCACAGGCTGTTTGTCTGACGTAACTTACATCATCCAACACGTGAAGACCCTGGACAGAAACACATTGATGGATGTTTTTTGTTTTGTTTTCAAAAGAGAACTATATTGAAATGAAATTCTACTTATAGGAAACATATTACCAAACAAACCAGCAAAAGATATTTTGAAATACTTATAAACAAAAATGTATTGTGTAAAGGAACTTCCAAGTCTAAAAATTATAATAATAAAAAAGGTTAATTTCTTAAAACAAAGTTGTGACTCGAACCGCCAGATTATTTTTCATTTTGTTTTTCCTAGAGTGAAAGTATAACACTTCCTTAATTAAAACAACTAATGCAATACCTGATGTTGTGACTGTATATTTTTAAATCCCTGTATGTGTACTTAAAGATGATCTATTTGTTCTGCAGCCTAATTTTACTGACTGTAAACAGGAAGCAGCCAATGAAATGATTATTTTCCTTATTGGTTATTTTCTTGATTAATTGATGAATCCTTTACACTATAAAATGTCTGAAAAAGTGAAAATGTCTGCCATAGTTTTCTGAAGTCACTTAAGTTGCCTTTTCTTCCATCCAATCGGTTTATAATGATCTAAAATGGCGAAAACCAGCATAACCTCACATTTTAGAAGCTTAAAGAGCATTTTTTACTTTATATGAACAAATTATTAATACATTATCAAAATAGTTTGCTAGCAATCGGCATTAGATTGTGTTGTCAGTTCATTGTTTTTGTTTGTTTTTTTCCTAGTGTTGCCCAACACATTTTTATGAAAAGTGGCCTCTAGGGGGCGCTACAAGCACGGCCCATTCAATTTACAACATTTTGAGCGTACTGTTGGTACACGATCCGTCCTGCCTGCACGGCGTTTTGCGCATGTGCAATATGTTCGTGCATACGCAGATGATATCATGATGAACGAGGATTTACGGCACTGCACGATCTGTTCCCATAGACAGTTAAAGAAAGCCTGTTCACCTCCACTGGAAAGCTAACGTTAGCTTAGCTAACACCTAATTCGGCTAACCGCTAACTGAGACAGCATGTAAAAGACCCTCAAAAGTTAAAATAACCGTTTAAATATATAACAGCTGTTACGTCAGTTCTACTTGTGCTCATTTAAAACACAATCACTCAATACTTGTCTTTATTATTACTGTAAAGTCTTAATTTAGCTGTTAGCTGCTTTTCCCACTGTTTAGTTTGAGTAACGTTATTTTAGGCTGAATCAAGCTGTCAGCTAGCGGTTAGCCGAATCAGCTGTTAGCTAAGCTAACGTGGTTAGCTTTCCGGTGGAGGCTAACAGCAGACCGCTACCGTGGAACAGATCGTGCATCGCCGTAAATCCTCGTACATCATGATTATCATCTGCGCGTGCGTGAACATATTGCACATATAGGGCCAGTCATTACAGTGGGGTACTGATTTGTCGGAGTGAGCGTGGCCTATGTTTTTTCCTAGCGTTGGCCGAAAGTTGCGTGATTCACTAATCTTGCTTTGCCAGACCCTCCTCGAAAGCGCGCTGACGGAGTACCTGGCTAGTCCGCACGGCTTTCGGGGACGGGAGGAAAACGTGCTCTGATTTAATGACGTTTCTTTAAACCAATCACAATCGTCATGGGGCGGTGCTAAACTCCGCACAGAGCCGCTGCAAAACAAATGTGCGAGAGAAAACTACGATGTAACAGATAGTCTAGCTAGCGGTCTGGATTTACCCTGCAGAGACCTGAGGACCAGGTAACCATAGTCCTCAGATTGGACAGATAGTCTAGCTAGCTGTCTGGATTTACCCTGCAGAGACCTGAGGACCAGGTAACCAGAGTCCTCAGATTGGACAGATAGTCTAGCTAGCTGTCTGGATTTACCCTGCAGAGATCTGAGGACCAGGTAACCAGAGTCCTCAGACTGGACAGATAGTCTAGCTAGCTGTCTGGATTTACCCTGCAGAGACCTGAGGACCAGGTAACCAGAGTCCTCAGACTGGACAGATAGTCTAGCTAGCTGTCTGGATTTACCCTGCAGAGACCTGAGGACCAGGTAACCAGAGTCCTCAGAGTGGACAGATAGTCTAGCTAGCTGTCTGGATTTACCCTGCAGAGACCTGAGGACCAGGTAACCAGAGTCCTCAGACTGGACAGATAGTCTAGCTAGCTGTCTGGATTTACCCTGCAGAGACCTGAGGACCAGGTAACCAGAGTCCTCAGATTGGACAGATAGTCTAGCTAGCTGTCTGGATTTACCCTGCAGAGACCTGAGGACCATAACCATAGTCCTCATGAATCCACCGCAGGTTAGACCGCCGACACTAAGGAAGAGGAAGCAATCCTGGAAGGATTTAGACTAACGGGACTTTTTGTTATTCTAGTGTTGGCCTAAAACTGCCTGTCTCACTGAGATGGGACAGAATCCAGCAACATCAAATCCAGACCAGGAGAGGTCAGTGGGAAGATTTACGCAACGCTCAACACACGATTATTTTCAAACATCGATTAATCGTTTGATCCATAAAATGCAAGAAAACAGCGAAAAGGTCCTCAAAGCCCAACACGGCGTCTTCAAATGTCTCGTTTTTTTCCGACCAACTGTTCAAACCAAAAGATATTCAGTTAAAAATCAACCAAAATATGTAAATATTCACATTTCAGAAGATGGAGCCCGAAACGTTCTGTCATTCATGTAGAGCTGCAACGATTAATCGATGAATTAACTATTAAATGAATCAACTGTTGTGAGAATCAAGTCAACGTTCTCTGTTTCCAGCTTCTTAACCCTCATGTTGTCCTCGGGTCAAACTGATCCGTTTTCCTATATTAATGCTCTTTTTCACTACCCAATTGTCATTACCCCAAATAACATGATTGATTCTACACAACGCTCTTTGGCAAGAACAAATCTCTACTTTCATTCATTTTGGGGTGTCTTATTCAATTTTACATTTATTTGAAAAAACAAATTGAAGTGATTATATTCCAGTCTGTCATAATCCATCAACATACAGTACATTCCTTTAATTTTAGTCGAAATAATTCCTAATTTCTGCTTTTCTAACTCAAACATAAGTATGATTTCCTATAAATGAGGTTTATTGACCATAAATTCCAAAAAATAACTGTAAAACTAAAGTTAAGTTAGTGTTACGTAGTGTTGAAAACAGGGACAAAAACATAAGAAAAAGTTAAAAACATTGATAAAAAAAAGTGTCAACAAAAGTGTTGATTTTCAATTTTGACAGGAAGACAACACAAGGGTTAAATGTGACTATCTTCTAGTTTCTTCTCTCCTCTGTGACAGGAAACTGAATATCTTTGAGTTGTGGACGAAAACAAGACGTTTGAGGACGTCGTCTCGGGCGTTTGGGAAACACTGAGCCACGTTTTTCACTATATTCTGACATTTTAGAGACCAAACGACTCCATAAAATAATCAGAACATTTAATTGGCAATAACGTACATTCTTACTTACTAAAATGAAACTAGGCATCAACTATCTTGACTTTCTGTCAATCAACATCAGTCTTCGGGGCGGCTGTGGCTCAGCGGTAGAGCGGTCACCTGCTAATTGGAAGGTTGGCAGTTTGATCCCTGACCCTGCAGTCCAATGCCGACGTGCCCTTGGGCAAGACGCTGTCATTGGAGTGTGAGTGTGAGTGTGTGTTCTGCCACAGTGTGTGAATGGTGGATGGGCTATGCATGTAGTCCATTTACTTCTTTTTATAGTATTTTTTGGGGGATTTCCCCTTTATTTCAGAGTGCCAGTGGATAGACAGGAAAGGTGGGAGAGAGATGGAGGACAACACGCAGCAAAGGACCGCAACTCGGACTCGAACCCCGGGCCGCTGCAAAGGACTCAGCCTGCGTGGGGCGCACGCTCCTACTGGGTGAGCTAGAGGTCGCCCCTAAATCTTATTTTGAGATCAGATTGTGCTGCATGTTCTACTTTCATCATAAAACCACATATATGTGTGTATATATATTATACTTTGACACATGAAAGTCTTGCATTTATAATCTTGTGTAAAAGTACACGCGTTAGCATAAAAACTAAGGAAAGTACTCATTACGCAAAACGGCTCAATAATGTGACACTAATGTTGCAGCTGGCAAAATTAATATTAGTTGTTTTATTTCTTGTCTTAATCTGCAAAGGAACTAATGTCAGATGTATGCAGTAGTTATAAAGTCGATTTATTAAAATGGAAATACTCAAGCAAAGTAAAAGTACCTCAGAAATGCAGTATTTCAGGCGATGAACTGGGTTACATTCCACCACTGGTAAGCACCACGATGTACTTAAAGTATCAAAAGTAAAAGTGGTCATCATGCTGAATAGCCTCTGTCAGTGTTATATATATATACATATTGGAACAGTAATGTTAATAATAACTTTAATGTTTCAGCAGGTTGAAATTGATTGAGTTGATGAATCTGTTAATTATTTTGTGGATGAATGGTTGAGTTGTTTGAGCCATAAAATGTCAGAAAATGGGGAAAATGTGGATCAGTGTTCCCCAAAAAGCCTGAAACAACGTCCTCAAACGTCTCGTTTTGTCCACAACTCAAAGATATTCAGTTCACCGTCACAGAGGAGAGAAGAAACTAGAAGATATTCACATTTAACAAGCTGGAATCAGACGTTTTCCCCTTTTTTTTTCATTATAAAATGACTCAAACCAATTATCAAAAATAGTTGGTGATTAATCTTTGCGGCTCCAGTGTTGGACAGCGATGATTGAATAAAACATAACGAGCGTTATCCACAATATAGAGAAGTCATAGATGTGGAAATAATCTGCAAATCGTTCGTTTGTTGGCAGCTTTTAATAGGATTTCTATTTCAAATAGTCGCCCGAGTTCCAGCAGAGTGTGAGGAGCATGTGTTTTACAGTTGCTGTCTACACACACACACACACACACACAAACACACACACACACACACACACACACACACACAGTTTGGCGTGACACAGCAGCTGTCTCAATAATAAAGTCTGTCTGCAGGAAAAAGCTCGACACAACAAGAGCTTGTTCTTCAATTCAGTGACCAATCAAAGCGACGCGATGTGCCGGTTGGTCGTGGTCGCTCTTCATCCCTGACCACCTCGGTGCTCTGATGATGACGAGGAACAGGAAGGAACAGAATAAAGAAAAGAGATGCCGAGACTTCAGGGAAATTTGACCTTCTTCCTCCCATCGTGCTGATCTCCTGTTCTTGTCCTTCTTCTGCCAGGAGCCTTTCTCCTACGGCTGCTCGATTTATGGATATTATTGTGGTCAGTTATTGGAATCAGGATTACTTAACTTGATAACTTCTTGACTTTTGGAAAGATGCTCCATTTATTGAACTTAACAATACAGCGAAACAGTTAAACAAATCAACAGTGAAAACACATTGAACTGTGATATTTCCCTCATTAAACACGTTGAACTGTGATATTTCCCCTTAAAGGTCCCACGGCATGCCAATTTCACTTTGAGGTTTTTTTAACATTAATATGAGTTCCCCCAGCCTGCCTATGGCCCCCCAGTGGCTAGAAATGGTGATAGGTGTAAACCGAGCCCTGGGTATCCTGCTCTGCCTTTTGAGAAAATGAAAGCTCAGATGGGCCGGACACACACACACACTCTCCTGCTCAAGAGCGACAGACTCAGAAACGGCACAAGGAAAGCTCATTGTGGGACTGCACCAAGGCTGAATTTTGTGAATGACTTCAGATACAGTATTAGGGGACCACTAAGGTCTATATAAAAGAGACTTCAGATACAGTATTAGGGGACCACTAAGGTCTATATAAAAGAGACTTCAGATACAGTATTAGGGGACCACTAAGGTCTATATAAAAGAGACTTCAGATACAGTATTAGGGGACCACTAAGGTCTATATAAAAGAGACTTCAGATACAGTATTAGGGGACCACTAAGGTCTATATAAAAGAGACTTCAGATACAGTATTAGGGGACCACTAAGGTCTATATAAAAGAGACTTCAGATACAGTATTAGGGGACCACTAAGGTCTATATAAAAGAGACTTCAGATACAGTATTAGGGGACCACTAAGGTCTATATAAAAGCATCCAAAGAGAACCATGTCATGGGACTTTCAAAATAAATGAAAAAGTGCACTTTCACAATCTTTTGAAAGAAAAAAAATAGAAAAATTAGATCAAAATACATTTATGTCATTAACCCGGGTCAATCAGAAGACAAGACTAAAGTTTACTTGGAAAATATAATAATAATTCTCGATTACATTGTTTTTGTGATCATTAGAAGCCAAAATCGTGATCAAAATTCGGTTCACTGCACAGCCCTACATGTAGCTAGAGATTAAGGCTGGATCTCATTTCTCTATCTTACCCCTTCCACTTAGTTTTACGCGTTCACGTGAGAGTAACGGAGGTCCCAATACTCATTTTTATACCCATGCAGTGTGTATAAAAGTATTTATTGCCAACAGACCTGAGTAGTAGCCTACACTGATAAGAACTGCATCTGCACCACCATCAAAGTGAACATAAAAGAAATATAAAATATATACATGCACATGCACACACTTGCAGACGACATCTTGGAAGTTTGTTTAACCGAGTGGTGTCCCATTTCATAGGGGGATGTTTTCACCCCTTACCACCTGGTTTCAAGGGCTAGGGGGAAGGGGGAAGACGGAGAAATGGGATTCAGCCTAATTCTACCTCAAGAAAATAATGGATCATATCAAGACAGGATATTAAACAGCGTTACTCATTGACTTTGTTGCATTTATTGACGTTCAAAAATCCCCTAAACAGATCAATAAATCCACAGCAAAACACATTGAACTGTGAAATTTCCCTTCATACTTTTCCCGGTTTGAATTTTTAAGATTCCCTTCAAAATAAATAATACATTTGAATGTTGGCTGAGTGAGTTAAGTCTTCGGGAGGGGCGAAACGGCGCCTGTCATTCAGTACACAAGATAAGAGTTCCCTTGCAAAAAAAATGCATTTTTCTCAATTACATTGTTTTTGTGATCATTAGGAGCCGGAATCAAAATCATGATTAAAATTCGATAAACTGCACAGCCTTACGTCCTCCTCCCCTTGTGCTGATCTCCTGTTCTCGTCTTTCTAATTTTCTACCCGGGCCCTTTCTCCGGCCTCCCTGACACTCAGTAGTTTGGTAAATTTGGCAGCTGTTAGGTGCTCATGTGTGCGCTGTGAGGGTGTGCTGACAGGACACGCAGGCTATTTTAATGTGCGAGGCCACCACAGACTTTGACATTCCTGGTCAAGGAGTCAGCTGTGCCATTAGGACCTCGTTGCCCCGGGGACGCCGTCGTACAACGGCGGGATTGTGCTGAGATCTGCTCACAAGTGGCACGCACGAGGTCCTCCGCTGTGTGCACGCAGGTACTACACATGTAGTCATAAGATGTGTTTAGTTCATGACAGGAAGCTTTGTGTCTGTTGATTTATTCTTAAAGCAGTCATTGTGGTAACTCGTTATTAAAATCCATTGTTTTTATTGCCTTCTATGAGCTGCAACATGTTAATACTGAATACATCTACTCAAGTACTGCACATAGTAACGGTGGGAATCACCAGAGGCCTCAAAATACGATAGCATCATGATACTTATGTCTAAATTGCAATATTCTTATATATGCTTGCAAGTTTTTCCCAATTTCAATTTATTCATTTCCCCAAAAGGAAACGTCAACATCTTGTTTGTTCATGTCACTTCATGCTTCATTTATTGCTGCAAAATTGGGATTGTAGCAGACAAAATCACCAACACATATATAATAATAGATCAATACTTGGCGTACGTGTACCGATACAGTATTGCCACAGAAAGTACCGCGATACTATGCTGTATGGATGTTTTTCCCCCCCGACCCCTAGTACTTTCCATAAGTACAGTTTTGAAGTACCTCACTTGCTTTAGTGGCCCCTTATACTTCTACTCCTCTACAATTCAAAGAGAAATATTGTACCCTTTACTGCATTATATTTATTCTACAGCTTAAACTAGTACTGCAACATAAAAACAGTTTTCATTGTCGATTATTTTCTCGATTAGTTCAATTCAATTCAATTTTATTTATAGTATCAATTCATAACAAGTGTTATCTTGAGACACTTTACAGATAGAGCAGGTCTAGACCACACTTCATAATTTACAAGGACCCAACAGTTCTAGTAGATCCCACCAGAACAAGCAACAGTGTGGCAAGGTTACCTCCCCTTTAGTGGATGAGTTTATCCATAAAATATCAGAAAATGGTGAAAAATGTTGATCAGTTTTCCCAAAACGCGAGACGTTGTCCTCAAGTGTCTTGTTCACATCAGCTGTTAACTGCGGGATACTGAATATTTGTTTGCATTTTCTGCAAATTGGCACCAGTAAAAGTATGCCAAATTAACCATTAGCAGCTCCTGTTTGCAGTGTACCCACGGATGTACGGACAACTATCACTCGATTGCTTTGATACCAAAGAAAACTTAAAAACATGATGATTCTCGGGGAAGTTCTGCAGTTATAAGAATCGTCTTTTGTCAGTGATTTCTGGGCAGATGTTTGGCCGTTTATTAACGGACACCAGAGATGATGATGTCCTCGAGCAGTGTGAGACTCAATCTAAAAATACTGGATGTTTCTCATGTCTTTGTTCAGATTTGACCCTGACTGAGTTATGACTCATCCTCTGTGTTGTCCTCACATAATAAAAATTCTGTTTTACAGTAAAGAGCTGCAAAGACGACTCAATTAGTTGACATCTGTTGAATTAATCAGCGACTATTAAGATAATCAATTAAAGGTCCCACTGCATGAAAATTTCACTTATGAGTTTTTTTTAACATTAATATGAGTTCCCCCAGCCTGCCTATGGTCCCCCAGTGGCTAGAAATGGTGATAGGTGTAAACTGAGCCCTGGGTATCCTGCTCTGCCTTTGGGAAAATGAAAGCTGGAATCTTGCTCCTTATGAGGTCATAAGGGGCAAGGTTACCTCCCCGTTCTCTGCTTTGCCCACCCAGAGAATTTGGCCCACCCATGAGAAAGGGAGACATCATGGCTTTCAAACAAGCCCCCCCCCCTCCTCCTCCTCAAAAGCTACAGACTCAGAAATAGCACATCCTAAGGAAAGCTCATTGTGGGACTGGCTCTAGTGGCTGTAATTCTGCACCAATGCTGAATTTTGGGAAAGAGACTTCAGATACAGTATTAGGGGACCACTAAGGTTATATAAAGAGACTTCAGATACAGTATTAGGGGACCACTAAGGTCTATATAAAAGACTTCAGATACAGTATTAGGGGACCACTAAGGTCTATATAAAAGACTTCAGATACAGTATTAGGGGACCACTAAGGTCTATATAAAAGAGACTTCAGATACAGTATTAGGGGACCACTAAGGTCTATATAAAAGCATCCAAAGAGCACCATGTCATAAGACCTTAAAGCGGTTTGGGTAATTTCTTATGAAAAGCTTCTTTTCTTTTCTGGTTTCTTCTCTCCTCTGTGACAGTAAACTGAATATCTTTTGAGTTGTGGACAAAACAAGACATTTGAGGACGTCATCTTGGGCTTTTGGAAACACTGATCACCATTTAACAATTTTTGGACATTTTATAGACCAAACACAAATCCATCGACGGAGAAAATAGTCAACAGATTAATCAACAATGATCGTTAGTTGCAGGACTATATGACGGTAGTAATTATTCAAAATAAAAAAGCTCTTTCTATCCTCACACTTTTCATCCAGTTTGAACTCTGCAAAACTTAAAATGTGGCTGTTGTTTATGTGCAGTCCACTTTGTTATCTTGCCATGGAAAGTTGGCAACCTGTAGTTTTTCCTCATCTGGCAGACAACTGGAAATAACGAGCCTCTGTTTCATACAGTTGAATATACAGGCAGACACTAACACACTAACAACCTAAATTTACGTTTTAAGGAGGCAGATTGTTTTATGGTAGCGGAAGGAGGACCCAAACGCAGAGTAGCAGGCAGGAGGTTCAAAAGGTTTATTGTACAAATAAGGCAGCAACAGAGTCCAAATAACACAACAGAATTTCAGGGAGCCAGGGAAAAACCAAAACCGGAGCACAAGGGCTGGAAACTCACTGGGAAGAATACGACAGGAGAACGGCAGGACACACTCACGGGACAAAAGGATCTGACAAAAGACAAGGGATGCACAGACGTTAAATACACAAGGTAATTAGGTGAGAGGCAGGTGACAAGAGGGCAAGGGATCAGGTGGAAAACATCAGGTAATCACAGGAGCGGGAAGACACAGGAAGTAAATCTAGATGCAAGACGAGACAAAAAACTTCAAAATAAAAGAGGAAACAGAACGTACAGACACCGAGGGGAACACAAGACCAAACCAACAGTACAAGACCGGGGAAAAACAAGACACAAACACAAAGAGGGCCAAATGGGAAAAATAAAATTCCCAAATCACAACAGATTGTGGTGGAGGCCTTTAACCCGGGAGAACGGACTTCATGTCCTGTTTAAAAAATCATCCATCCATCCATCTTCATCCGCTTATCCGGTATCGGGTTGCGGGGGCAGCAGCTCCAGTAGGGGACCCCAAACTTCCCTTTCCCGAGCCACATCAACCAGCTCCAACTGGGGGATCCCGAGGCGTTCCCAGGCCAGGTTGGAGATATAATCCCTCCACCTAGTCCTGGGTCTTCCCCGAGGCCTCCTCCCAGCTGGACGTCCCTCCACCTAGTCCTGGGTCTTCCCCAAGGCCTCCTCCCAGCTGGAGGTGCCTGGACCACCTCCCTAGGGAGGCGTCCAGGAGGCATCCTTACCAGATGCCCGAACCACCTCAACTGGCTCCTTTCGACGTGAAGGAGCAGCGGCTCTACTCCGAGCTCCTCTCGGATGACTGAGCTTCTCACCCGATCTCTAAGGGAGACGCCAGCCCCCCTCCTGAGGAAACCCATTTCGGCCGCTTGTACCCTGGATCTCGTTCTTTCGGTCATGACCCAGCCTTCATGACCATAGGTGAGGGTAGGAACGAACACTGCCCGGTAGATCGAGAGCTTTGCCTTCTGGCTCAGCTCTCTTTTCGTCACAACGGTGCGATAAACTGAATGTAATACCGCACCAGCTGCTCCGATTCTCCGACCAATCTCACGCTCCATGGTCCCCTCACTCGCGAACAAGACCCCAAGGTACTTAAACTCCTTCACTTGGGGTAAGGACTCACTCCCTACCCGAAGAAAGCACTCCATCGGTTTCCTGCTGAGAACCATGGCCTCAGATTTAGAGGTGCTGATCCTCATCCCAGCCGCTTCACACTCGGCTGCGAACCATAGTAAATGGAAAATATTTTAACATTCGGGATGTGAAGTAACATCGGATTTGAACCTAAACCACTTTTTCCAAACTTAACGAAATACTTTTTGTGTCTAAACACAGCTAAGCTGCGACTGTGGCGAGGTTTTATATCTTCTTGAACGTTGCGTCACATGCGCAACCTTCAGGAAGTGAAGTAAAGTCTGATTTTAGCCCAGAGTTGCTACAAAGCTAATTAATGAAATAAATTTTGTTTTTCTTTTAAAGCCAAAAAGCAGCTAGTCACTGCAACATTTTTACCTGTCTTAGATTATGGTGACATTGTGTATAGGACCACCTCAGCACAATGTCTGCATAAGATTGACACTGTGTACAATGCATCTCTGAGATTTATTACAAATTGTAAAAATCTAACCCATCATTGTGAATTGTATTCCAGAGTCGGATGGCCATCGTTGTCAAACAGGAGATCAGGGCATTGGCATATTTTTATCTATGCGGCCATGCTAGGTCTGTTGCCATCCTACATCAGTAGTTTAATCACATGGAGAAGTGTTGGTTCCCATTCATTGCGATCAGATGATCACTTGCTGCACTTCGTTCCATTTGCCCGTACAAATCTGGGAAAAAGGGCTTTTGTCTCCTCCGCTCCGTCTGCATGGAACTCTTTGCAAAAAGACTTGAAATTATCTGAACTTATTCCTTTAAATGCTTTTAAATCCAGATTGAGAGAACCTGAAATGACCTGCTTACATTGTAAATGTTTTTAATTATCTGTGTTGTATAACTTTTATAAATGTAATTGTGTTTTTGCCTGCCTCTTGGCCAGGACTCCCTTGAAAAAGAGGTTTTTAACCTCAACAGGACTTTCCTGGTTAAATAAAGGTTAAATAAAAAAAAAAAGCTAATTAAGACAATCAGCTCCACACAACTCTCTCTGTATTTCTCAGTGTGACTATTGGGCGTCCAGTGACGTTCCCGCACAGAACTTGAGTGAAGATAATGACCTCTTTATGAAGTCTGTCATGTTTTTAATCCTCCGTGTCCTCCTTGGTTACTAGCAACTGTGTGGAGGAGGAGGGAGGGGCGCCTGAATCACTGAAGGCTTGTATCATGTGGACGCACCGACAGTTTTGTAACCCAACTGCAAGGTTTCACAATGTTAAAAACAGTGACTTTTACGCTTAAAACAGACGTTCCCTGGTTTAGATACG
Organism: Percina caprodes; assembly: GCA_013375575.1. Classification (NCBI taxonomy): domain Eukaryota; kingdom Metazoa; phylum Chordata; class Actinopteri; order Perciformes; family Percidae; genus Percina; species Percina caprodes. The sequence goes on from JABXJD010000098.1 coordinate 1,105,446, forward strand.
CTAGGGCGCTAATTTAGGAGCACTCCTGTGGATCATATCAGAGGGTAGGGAACAAATGACCCATTTCATCATGTGGAGGACTTATAATATAAATCTATATATAAAGTATAATAATCACTTCAAAATCAAAACAAAATGGGAACATCAATTTGTGACAAGACGGACATCGATTGAAAGACAGAACAATTCATGTCATGTTCCTGGAAGAATTAGTGCAGCAGAGCATGATGTATGAAGCGCTCAACTAGCACTACCATTAATGAGGCCCTCTGTGCTTATATGAAGCAGATACACAGCATGTTATGCTGCATTTGCAAGACGACTTCATTCCCCCTGAGCTTGGAGGTGAGAGGCCGGCTCCTCTCGCTCCTTAATGAGATCAAACAGCAAAGAGAACCAGTCCTCCACACTGGCTGCTTCTCTAACTACTTTCATATATAAATCAGGGCTTTCCCGCCGTTATAAGGTTTAGGTGCAGCACACAAGCACCTTAGCTAAATGAATGAAACAAAAGACTTTTCTCAGCTCTAATGATGTAGTCAGACTTCTTTAAAGTTAGTTTTTAAGGCATTTTAAGTGTTATTTATTTATCTGGTCTAGCTTTTCCAACATTTAAGACACATTTATGTTGACAACGTGCAAAATGATTGGACAGTGAGACTCCAAATGACCACAGAGACCCAAAACAACCCCAAAGGAAATATAAATGACCTAAAAGAGATGCAACATGACTACAAAGACACGCAATATCCCTCAAAAAGACACAAATTAGGGGGAAATTGTTTCTTTTTTTTTTTTTTATTGTCACGCTTTCGTGACGAGGAAGGACGTCTAAACCCCTCGCCAAATACTCACACCTTAGTCTTCCACAAACTGAAGGAAAACACTGGAAATAGATTGTATATCAAAAGACTTGAAGCACGATATTAACAGACGTGGGCCTTGAGTACGAGTGCAGCAGCGACTCAGTGAATTCCACAAGTGTTTGGACCGAGATGTTTTAGTCTTTTGTTTTAGGACATTTGCACAGTATGTTTAAAATAGATCTAACTTTGTGTCTTTATATAATTTCCACGGTTTCCAAATAGAAACTTGAGACTCCAGATGGCTTTTGTCTGAGTGCAGTAAGCGTTATGGCTGAGGGTCAAATGGAGCCGACAGACACGTTGATATTTGTTTAAAATATGTCTTTATTCTACCTAAAGTTGCCCGGTCCACTGCTTTGTTCCAGACTCAAATATCAACAACAACTAATAGATGGATTTCTTCAGACATTCACGGTAGCCAGCTGATTAATCCTAATGATTTTAATGATCCCCGGACGTTTCCTGTAGTGCCAACAGCAGGTCATCTACCAAATAGCATAATAAAATGTACCAAGTCTTTGGCGATTAGATTCCATCGTTATACTTCTAGTTCATTAATAGTTAATAGGAGGCTCCGGACCGGTCAGCTGGAGTAGATGACTGGAGGTGAAAGGGGGGGGAGGGTTGCACTCTTTGCCTGAAACAACAGCTGATAGTAAAGGGAGAAACAGATTATTTAAAGCAGGGTTGTGACTCTGTGATTGGCCCTTGAAATTTGTGTACCATTCTGATTGGTTAAGCAGGAAGGTGAACTCCTCCACCAGCTGATTCCAGTTAGGAAGAGAGCGTTGATTAAGAGTGAGGTCTCCCTGGAAGAATTCACGCTGAGCTGCATTTCAATCAGGAGAGACTAGTTTGCAGATATGCGACAGTTCTACACAGCATGAGGACATGTAGAGTTATTTGGATAACAGCTGGTTTGATTTAACAGCATTGATTAGACGTCTTTCACTGTAGAGGATTCCAACAGCGGGACGTCACAGTCACAACTCAACACACAACAACACAGACGTGCATTCACTTGAAACAGGTAAGGTTCGCGGTGCATTCAAAGTTATTGTAAAATGCCCTGTTTCCCGTCTGGTAGTGTTTTTTTGTTGTTTAACAGCAATTTACTGGTAAAATAAGTTGTAAGACCCATTATTAGAAATCCTTTAATTTCGTCTATATGGCCTTAATGATAAACTAGTCGTTCTTAAACGGTCGTTTTGTGCCCTTCTTTTTTTTTTAAGCTATTTTTTTAAAAGTATTGCAGCTGTATTGGAAAAATCCCAAACGATACCCAACCCTAGTGACAATATTGGTAACCAGAGAACGTCGGTTACGGATTTGAACGTAACAATCACAGTTTTAAAGACGTTTTTAACGCAGTTGGATCCTGTTTAGGCACCAAAACTACGCAGTCAGACGATCAGACGGTACGTCAAACGTAACTTCACTTCCAGTTACGCACGTGACTAAAAGTCAAAAGAATCACTAAACCTGGTCTCCTGCGTGAATGCTACGCTACAAATATTGTTTATTGGTATAGAGTATGTGGAGTCGAGTATATTAAAATGAATAATGTAAATAAATATATTCACATGTTTAAATAGTATTAAATAATTTAAAAAAAATCAGATCAACTGTTGTAGAGCACTTTCACATCTTTTGATAACAAGTAATAGATAAAATACAAATAAAAGAAAAAGGAGTCAGATCAATATAAATGTGTCATTCAGAACTCAAGACAAAATAAGACTTTTCTTGCAAAATAATCGTTTTTCTCGATTTCATCGTCACCATCATCCCTTTGCAAAGTCTCCATTAAAATGTCCCTCCACTGTAAATGTGCTCCTCTCTCAGCTGGAGAGCTCCGTGTCCGCGCTGACCTCCCATGACCGCTTTCATCCCGCTCTCACCTCCCGGGCAGCGCAGCAGTAATGGGTGCAAGCATGCACATGTGAACAGTGGCACTAATGCAGCCTGTGAGCAACGTAATACCTCACTGGGCAGTGTGCCAAATCAAGCCAGGATTACACCACATGCTCCTAGTGGTCCATTACTATCACACTAGGATCAGTCCCATCCAACCCTGCGTGTGCGTGTGCGTGTGCGTGTGCGTGTGTGTGTGTGTGTGTGTGTGTGTGTGTGTGTGTGTGTGTGTGTGTGTGTGTGTGTGTGTGTGTGTGTGTGTGTGTGTGTGTGTGTGTGTGTGTGTGTGTGTGTGTGTGTGTGTGTGTGTGTGTGTGTGTGTGTGTGTGTGTGTGTGTGTGTGTGTGTGTGTGTGTGTGTGTGTGTGTGTGTGTGTGTGTGTGTGTGTGTGTGTGTGTGTGTGTGTGTGTGTGTGTGTGTGTGTGTGTGTGTGTGTGTGTGTGTGTGTGTGTGTGTGTGTGTGTGTGTGTGTGTGTGTGTGTGTGTGTGTGTGTGTGTGTGTGTGTGTGTGTGTGTGTGTGTGTGTGTGTGTGTGTGTGTGTGTGTGTGTGTGTGTGTGTGTGTGTGTGTGTGTGTGTGTGTGTGTGTGTGTGTGTGTGTGTCAGTCATTCCATTTAAGCAGTATTGGAGGACGTATTTAGATAAAACCACACTGTAAAAATACTCAAGGAAATGCATTAAAACGAGGATTGCACGATATGAGGAAAATATTGCCATAATGATATTATTTGCAATAGACAAACAGATATTAAAGGTACACTGTGTAGGAATTTCTCCCATCTAGTGGTGAAATTGTATATTGCATTCAAACGCTTTTTCCAATGCGTGTTGCAACTACGATAGCCGTCGTGTGTCAAGAAGCTTTGACAACATGTCTTCAAATAGTAGTGCTTCGTCGAGTTTTCTTTCGGGTGAAAGATTTGGTATTTTCAGGTTTGGTATTTCAAATGAACGGCATTTAATCATTAGTTTGAGCATGTATAAGTAATTACTCCTCAAGCAATATTGTGAATTAGGTTCCAACTCGACACACAACGAACAAACAAAAGTTACAGTGTGAATCACAGACTGTTAACATTTGAACTATGCTATTTGGTAGTGATACATTCTTTATTCATTTATTTTTCAATGTACGTGCATTGTTAGATATCATCAGGTGATTCAACGGGAGGGAGAGGGAGAGCGAGAGGGAGAGCGAGAGGACGGGGACAGAGAGGCAGTGGATCGGCGGGAGCTAGGCGAGGAAGAGGTCGAGGAAGAGGACGCTCGGCAGCTTCTAGAGACGATCTTGAAAGACTTTCTAATTTAGACCGTGACATCGACTAACCTGTCGAGAAGGAAGCAGGCAACTTCAGCGTCCCTTTGAAAGTCTTACTCCTACATTATCTCTCTCCACCTGGGAAAGGCTACCCCGATGTTTACCCTTGTTTTTTTTAATTCGCCGGTCACGTTGCCTTTTTAATTCGCTTTTTTTTCAACGAGTATTCCTTCTGTGGCTCGGCATAGGTGTGATCCTCCATTATTGTGAACTAAAGCGCAGGCTTCTCTCTACCTCTCACAGAACACTGATCTCTTCTCCGTCTCTCTTTTCTGGTTTCGGTCACGTGCTATACTAACCTAAGTCTGTCACATCATATGCATACAACTATGAAGATACAATTTGCCTGTTCCCAGCATTAGCACAACACTTTGCGATGGTTGGCTTGTTACCTGTGACGATATATACTAAATGTAACGTCTCTTTCAATCAAAAAAAGAAGTGGAAATCAAGGGAATAGTGGCAGCGCCACGGCAGGTACAGAACAACATGCATCTCGGTGTCAGTCCAAATTACGCACAATAAGAAGTTTGAACTCACTGATGTAATGCCGTTTATTTTCTGAGTGTTAGCAGGCGAGGGAGCTCTTACTCAGGAGGAGGAGAGGTTAGTGAGGCCAGTGTCTCCACGGCAGGTAACAGTGCCCCCGGATCAGCTGCACCACGCATGGATGAAATAATGAACTAGTAAATAGGACTACAGTAACAGATATTTGCAGAATTAAGACAGTCAAGACGGCCCAGTGTTTGGTGGACAGGGTACTCCTTGTTCACTTACATAGCCTACAAATCATCCACGGGATCAGTTACACATCACATGAGTTTGCCCCCCTGACACAGCATTTGTTCCTGGGGAGGGACTAACTATAAAGATACAATTGGTCTGTTCCCAGCATTAGTAAAACACTTGGTGGTTAGCTTCTTACCTGTGACCATATGCTAAATGTCTCTTCCACATTGCAAGTGACTGGATGCATTTTGAGATACCTGATGAAGTTCGACGTTGTTCATCCAGCATCATTTCTCTTGATGCCACACACCTGGCATGTAGCTGTTTGCTTACTGCCGCTGTTCACGAAGTTATTGAAAGCAAAATTAATAACAAAAAGCACAACTGCGCACATAGGCATAGCTCATGCATTTACGTTGCACATTATGGCAAAGAGCAGGGGACATGCAGATCGTCATGTTTCCCCAATGTATATGGGCCAATTAAAGAAAATAATAATAAATACATTACATTTAAAAAGCAATAATTGCATGAAAACAAGTTGTTGACGAGTCTCAAGCTCGAGTTGCAAGTCAAGTCTGAAGTCAGCTGTTTGTGCGACTCGAGTCCGAGTCTCAGACGCGAGTCCCAATCTCTGGTATCATGTGGATGCAATGACAGTGTTGTTGTCATTACTTAGAATTCCTCATGGGGGCGGCAGAAACTACGCGCTGTAGCTTTGTAGTACTTAGTTCCATTGCTTTCAGTATTTGGTACAAATTGCTTGTTGAATTTGAAAAAACAAACGAAAGGAAAAGATTTTCAACTTTCTTTTATGGAACAAAGTGAACATTTAATTGAATATAACAGGCGGTATTAACAAAAAGAACGAGTTACATTTCAAAGTGCAGTTTTCTGCCTTTCACAATGTTTTTACCGCGTCAGCTGAAAAAAACAATATATTGTGCAGCCCTAAGTAAAACTATGAGTATTATCGGGACTTAAAGTATTAAAAGTACTTACAGGGATAGTTCAGATGTTTTCAAGTTGTCAGTGTTGTATTCCTCAAGCTCGTTCTTGGTCTCAAGACCGCTTTTTGAATGTCTTGGTTTTGTGTTGAAATCAACCTCATTTTTACTCAGACCCCTAAAAGCATCTCTATCAGGTTAAAGGGACGCTATATTTAAAGTATTTCCAGCTCTTTACCTTGCTGTCAGGCGGCCCTGAAGCCGTTATCTCTGCTGTCTTCACCAGACTCCTTTGACAAAAACAGTGATTTTACCTCGCAGAATACAGGAGTTGCTGCTCTACCGCTGCCTCCATCGGTTAGTTAGTTAGTTTGTTAGTTGTTAACAAACTAACTAACTTTAAAACACCAAATACACACAATAACACTACATAACTAACCAAATGAGGCAGTGGTTTCTGATTTAGAGCTGCAAAGATGAATTATTAAGATTATTAAAGAGTAATTATTTTTAGACCAAACAACTGATCTATTTATCCAGAAAATAATCAACATAATAATAATTATTTGCAGTCCTAATCTGGTTGTTTTCCGCTACTAAAAGACTATTTTTTTTTTTTATCAGGTTGTAGAATAGCTGTAGCTGAGATCCAGAGGGGGGAACGATGCATGGAGACTAAACGACAGTATCTGCAGAGAGGGAGAAAGGGACAAAGAGAGAGAGTAAGAAGAGAAAAACAAGAAGGAAGAGAGATGTGCAGGAGGAATCCATGTTTGTAGGAAACAGAGAAACCGGGACAGCGGCAGGGAGGGATCCTACGTTAGCAAGAGCAAGCATGATCCTGCTGCTGCTGGGGCTATATTTAGATTCTGTTGCCATGTGCCGGGAATGTGCATGGCAGAGGGAGACCCACACACACACAATCACAGACCCCCCCCCCCACCCACACACACACACACACACACACACACAGTGTGTGTAATAGTTTTACTACTGGTCATGCACTCCTGCACATGGGAGTGTGTGTTCACAGTTTCAGGGGATGTGATTAAAGGTTTCCTCGTGCTTTCATATCACCAGTTTCTTTGTCTTTATTAGATGTGAGAGTTATGAATGTATACACACACACACACACACACACACACACACACACACCGATAGATAGACAGATGCATGCACACACACACATAGACAGAGGCGCATATACACACACACACTCCCACACACACACAGATAGATAGACAGATGCATGCACACACACACACACATAAACAGAGGCGCATATACACACACACACACACACTCCCACACACACACACAGATAGATAGACAGATGCATGCACACACACAAACACACACATAGACAGAGGCGCATATACACACACAAACACACACACACAAGTGTTCCCCTTTTGCTCACACACACTGACACGTGATTTATTTATTTTTCATCTTAGACAATCACTAAAACGGGAGGAAGTGAGGGGTTGTGATGAATTATTTCAACCTTTTAAAAACAGGTTGATAAAGATGTTCTGCAGCCTCAAAGATATGTTCGGCGTCCGTTGATTGAGGATAGAAGATAAAAACGCTGCTCCCGTATTCCCTTCATCTCTTGACCTCTTCAGTTGCCATTTTGTCTCGTTAAAGTTAAATGCCCATCACTCCGTACAGTAATCTGCTCTACGCTCCCACGATGCAGCGCTGCAGAGCGGAGCTCAGCATCTCTCATTGGTGGTGTAGTCGGGGTCCAGAAACAGCCCAAGGTGTCGTCGCCATGCAAACCCGAGAAGGCTGTGCCAATGAGAGGAAGCCGACTTCCTTTCAACCGCCACACGATTGGCTGAGTTTCTTTAAGTCTGTTATTGTGAAGTGTAAAGAGCAGATTGACATTCAATTTGTAGAGTGCCGTGGAATTCAAATTACAGGCTGTTGTGGGCTTTTCTCCGGTGTACGGCGAGTTCTGCGTTACAAACACAGGACATCATCTCTCCGCCATACATCACTAAATCACATTAGAGTTGAGCACAGAAAGAAGTGGACCCAGTTATAAACGGAGGACCTCGTCTCTCCACCATATATCACTAAATCATATTAGAGTTGATCACAGAAAGAAGTGGACCCAGTTATAAACGGAGGACCTCGTCTCTCCACCATATATCACTAAATCATATTAGAAATGATGGCAATAAGAAGTGGACCCAGTTATAAACAGCTGGACTGATCAGGTAAAAAAAATAGAAAATAACAGAACTGAATGCATAATACAGAAAAACCAGTAGCTGACTTAAACAAAGTGACTCAGGTGGCTTTCACACCTGAGCGCGTGGGCCCGTTTAAACCTGGACCTTGGAGCATTTCACCAGATGGTCCGGTTGGTTTGGGGCGGTGTGAAAGCTCATTCACAATCTGGTGCGGACCTGACAACCCAACTCTGGTCCGCTTGAAAACGGGGGTCTTTCCTTCCAGGTGAATTAGAGTTTAGTGTACTTTAGTTGAGAATGCGACCCGACCCAAATATAGGAAGTCAATCATAAACAGAGCATTTACTAGCCTGGAGTTTCAAGCTTGCACGCAAATGTACATACGCAGTTTAAGGGACGATCATTTTCAGATCCATAACGTATTGTGAGCACCCGTCGCTGGCCATGACATCATCATCATCCCCCCCCCCTCATCTGGGCCGCCCTCTCCTTCCCTCGCCGTCTGTCACCTGCTCACATTGTTCGCCGTCCTCTACTGAAAAAGACGACTAAAAACGTGACGCTGATTGTCTCGTTTTCCCATCATTAGACTTGTTGTGACAGCCATGGATTACACAGGTCGCGACCTTCTCCTCCTTAAAATGAAAGTCTTTTCTTTAACTCGTGAACTCAACAACATTAACTCATTAATTCAACATTAACTTGACTTAAAATTGATCTAAAAGTTCTGACTTGGTTCATAAATTGGGACTTTTATCTAATAAGTGAATTTTCATCTTTATGATTGATTTTCTCAAAATCCCAACTATTGCATAATTTAGACGCTTTATTTCTCAAATGTTGACTTTTTGTCTAAAAAGTCTAACTTTTTATCTCACAAATTGTGAATTTTATTTAATAACTTTGACTTTTCGTCTCATAATGTTGACTGATGTCAGATTCTTTACTCTTTATTTCAGAATTTGAAGTTTTTCTCAAAATTTAAACTACTTATTGCATATAACCTTGACTTTTTATCTCAAAATTCAGACTTTTTCCCCCAAATTGGACTCAAAATGAACTTTAAAGGCAGTTGTCACACTATGACATATTCATACATAGATCTGTGAGTTACTCCGACACATCTGTTACACTGATTTTCTTTTTTTTTTTGTAACTATCTTTAGGATTTAAAGAGATGAAAACGTAGTTTTAGTTGAAACATGATTTGATGCCATAAAATGGAGTGAGAACATTAAAGTGGACATATTATGCTTTTCTGTATTTTCTGTCATATCTAATTATAGATTAGTTATAATGATTGTCTGATTTTCAAATAATGGGGTAAACGTATTTTAGCGATACGAGCTAAAACGTTCAGATTTCCAACTATTCTGAACGCTCCGGTTTCAAACGTTTTTTCTACGTGTTACGCAACTTTAAGCCGTCCTTCTGTGATTGGTCATCTGCTCCAGCATGCTGAGACATGTCCAACTGGGTAGTGTTTGGTTCAGAAGCCTTTACTTGTGTTTTTTGACGTTAGAAAGTGCTCCTTTGTTCCATTACAATCTAACATTGGGCTATTGCTAACTAGCTATTAAGCTATTATTAAGCTAGCTATTAAGTAGCTGCATGCTAACGTGCCGTAGCTGTAATCTTGGTGAGAAATGCTCGTCATTTCAACCCCAAATTCCGGTCACTTTACTTGCCGGGACATGTCCGGTTGTGTAGTATTTGGTTTAGAATGATGATTGATGAATGATTAATGGTGATTTTTCATGGTACAAAGTGTTATAAGGGGCGGCTGTGGCTCAGTGGTATTGGAAGGTTGGTGGTTCAATCCCTGGAGTCCCATGTTGAAGTGTCCTTGGGCAAGACACTGAACCCCGAGATGCTGTGCCATTGGAGTGTGTATCTTATGAGCAGGTGTGTGTGTGTTTATCTGATGAGCAGGTGTGTAGATATGTGTGAGTGTGTATCTGATGAGCAGATGTGTGTGAGTGTGTATCTAATGAGTAAATGTGTGTGAGTGTGTATCTGATGAGCAGATGTGTGTATCTAATGAGTAGATGTGTGTATCTGATGAGCAGATGTGTGTGAGTGTGTATCTGATGACCTTGTACGGCATCCTTGGCCACAATGCATGAATGTGTGTGAATGGGTCCTGTACTGTGTAAAAGCACTTTGAGTAGTTAAGACTAGAAGACCCGCTTTATATACTATGTTAACGTTATATATACTATATAATGTTATATATACTATATAATGTTATATATACTATAGCATTAGTGTTAGTGCAGTAGCTCCAGCTCCAACTAGCTAGTCAAACAAAACTGGAGAGTCCAGGAAACAAGTTGGCCAATCAGAGCAGGGCTCATTCTGGACAGAGGTGTACAGGTACAGGCAGTATGAGGAAAATAAAGTGTTTATTTTTTTAACATTAATTAATTAATTAACATTGTTCTAGTACAAACACAAAATGCAAGTTTGATCCTGTAAATGCTATGTGCAATGGTGCTCATAAGGTTGCACGCCCGTGCTAAAGTTGACTAAAAAATAGGAATAAAAAAAATTAACTAATTAAAAATAAATTGGAAAAATACAACCTTTTAAGGACACCAAGTTTCTTTTAAAATCAATAATGTGTCGTAAATAAATAAATGTTCTTCCTTAAAATACAGGGGGCGTGTGTATACACCCCCCTATGTTAAATTCCCATAGAGACGGGCACATTTTATTATTAAAAGCCAGTTATTTCATGGATCAGGATACCATCATCACATACTCTTCACCATACCTAGAGATTGGCGTGGTGTTATTTCAGTTAGCCTAACAGCTGGTTTGATTTGCATTGAGAGATGATTTTATGGAAAATACCTAAACGTTAACCCACAAACATTTGTGGTAGAAATAGAAAATAGCAAAATACTGAAATTAATGAACAATAATAACAAATAAAAGTAGTTTTAAGGAATATCCTGTTACAACTTTCCCTCAAGGTCCTTATTATAATGTATAATAATAATATATAAGTAGAATAGTAATGTAAATGATTTGTACTTGTACAAATCCATTTGTCAGTGATTAAAATACAATAAAGTTAAACTATCTGAAAATATTATAAAGTTAAACTATCTGAAAATATTATAAAGTTTAACTATCTGAAAATATTATAAAGTTAACTATCTTTAGTGAAATCAGTGTTGTTATCACTGCAGATTGCTCCATCTAGTGGTGAAGCAGAATAAATGTAAAATACACAACTTTGGTGTAATTCAGGACACATTGTGTGTATCAGCAATACTTTTCAGTTCATTCTGAAGCAGGTGACGCGGCTGACGGCGTCCTCTTCACACATCTCCACCGGCTGGTATTCAGCCTCGTGGGAGGTGCTGATGAACCAACCTCTGCACTTCACCGACTCAAACGTGGTCAGGGAACTCCCCCGGGTCCTCTTGTAGAAGAGGAACCGGTCCATGTCTTCGTCGTCGCTGATCTTCTTTAAATCCTCCTCGCTGCATTCCTGGCGGACAGAAAATGTGTCTCAATCGTTCTCTAGGTGTGTGTGTGGGGGAGGGGGGTGTGGATGTGTGTGTGTGTGTTGGGGGGGTGTGTGGTGTGGGGGGGAGGGTGTGGGTGTGTGTGGGGGTGTGTGGATATGTGTGTGTGTGTGTGTGGTGGGGGTGTGTGTGTGGGGGGGGGGAGGCGGGATGTGAGGATGTGGATGTGTGTGTGTGTGTGTGTGGGGGTGTGTGTGTGTCGTGGGGGGGTTTGTGGGTGTGTGTGTGTGGGGGAGGCGGGATGTGGATGTGTGTGTGTGTGTGTGTGGGTGTGGGGGGGTGTTGGGGGTTTGTGGGTGTGTGTGTGGGGGGGGGGTGTTGGGGTGTGGGTGTGTGGGGGGGAGGCGGTGTGTGTGGGGGTGTGTGTGTGTGTGTGTGTGTGTGTGTGTGTGTGTGGGTGTGTGTGTGTGTTACCTCCAGCTTGAGCACAGCCTTCCCGTCCTCCATGCAGCAGGACATGTGCAGTGTGTTGGTGATGGACAGCAGGACGGCGCCTACGTCGTCAGCCGAGCGGCACGAAGTTACGTACCGCGACAACTTGAAGTTCACTAACAGGGAAAAACACACAGAGAATAACACTGTAACGCAGGAGATACACATTTACTGCAATATTTCTGTCTGATAGAAGTACATAAAGTAGAAATTCTAAGAGAAAAGGTAAAAAATGAAGAGCCAAGAAGGTATAAATTATTAGATATAAAGTATAAATTACAGTATAAAGTTGCATAACAATGAAAAATACTACAGTAAATGTACTTTGAGTACCTTTCTTGTCGCCGTTTCCTCCCTGCAGAGTCACGGCCTGCAGTTTATAGTCCCCAGACGCCCGGATGATGTCTTTCTGTGAGCAGTCACACAGAGTACACAGATTGCCACTGTTCATACGCTGGAATATTTTCTTCACGCCCGTGGACAAAGTCTCAGTCGCCGTGACGACGGTTTCTGTGGAGAGATGGAGGAAGATGTTAGAAAAGGAAGTCAGGATGTCACATCCCGGCTGCTCGCTTTCACTGTAATCTCTCATTCAGCATTTCTTCCACTGTTCTTTCTGAACCGTCAGACAAATTGAAACCTTTTTGAGATTTGTGCGCATCGTAGACGTCTACAATCAATAATGGACATCTGGGACGTCTCCCGATGGGTTTGGACTGCTGTTTTGAAGCCCTGAGTTTTGCAGTTTGGGACACTGGATGTGACGTTTTCTTGACTTTACTCGAGAGTGGAACTGGGGAGGATGAGGCAGCCAAGCCAGTGTTGTTCATGGTGTTCATTGTCTCACTCCGAACTTACGTACTTTACTCCGAAGTCGTAAGATATGGATGCTCGTCAGTGGCTGCAGCGTCCGATATGACGCATTAGACTAGATTAGTAAATGTGTATCTCCTGCGTTACAATCTGTTATTCCCTGTTAGTGAACTGTAAGTTGTCGCGGTACGTAACTTCGTGCCCCTCGGCTGACGATTGAGAGAGTTTTCTAGGAAGTTTTTTCCAGATATGAGGAGCATAGAAACTGAACCCTGCTTCCCTGGTTAGTTCTGACTCTGGGGACAGAAAGCAGACCTGCACCAGACCACCTGAGAGGTCTGGGGGGGGGGGGTCCATAGTGTAGTAAGTGTAGTTTGCAACCAATGGTTGATGTCCCTGATGCTACGTGCAGTCTGTGATGGGAAGCAAGTCATTGTTACAGTGCGATTGTGAATGAGATTTTCTTACTTGGGGAACAGAACCTTGATGATCTGGTTTCGCTTTCGTCTCTCTAACATTTAAGGATGTGAAACAGTGCGTTCTGATGTTACCCACCGGTCACCAGGCTCTCCATGATGGCGCTGAAGAGCTCCTCGTCGCTGAGCTCGCTGTCGCAGCGACTCATGGACTTCGCCATCCTGTTCGCCGCCAGCAGCAGGTTAGCGACAGACCGCAGGGTCTTTCGATTGTGGCTAACCAACATCCCCAGTCCCTCGTCCAGTTGGAAGAACTCATCCTGAACGTCCTACACACACACACACACACACACACACACACACACACACGCAGTAATTACAACAGGTGTTAATGGACTCAATGTTAATTAATGGACTCAGGCTGGAAAACCTTGATCCATAGCTGTAATTTCCTGGGGGGAGTTGGGAGATTTATTGTACAAAATAAATAAATAATTTGACTTACTGTCATGTCAAAGCAGCAGGACTCAGATCCGGTCTCCTCACCCTCCGGGGAGCTGAAATACCAAACACATAAATATATATATAATAAGTATTGAATAAATACATAAGTCACATTTGCTAGGCTTCCATTACTTCCATTAGAATGCATATGAATCTAGTTCTTACTGATGTAAATGTAGTATTTAGTGATGTGAATGTAGTACTTAGTGACATGAATCTAGTACTTAGTGACATGAATCTAGTACTTAGTGACATGAATCTAGTTCTTACTGATGTAAATGTAGTATTTAGTGACGTGAATCTAGTACTTAGTGACGTAAATGTAGTACTTAGTCACGTGAATCTAGTACTTAGTGAAGTAAATGTAGTATTTAGTTACATGAATGTAGTATTTAGTTACATGAATGTAGTATTTAGTTACATGAATGTAGTACTTAGTGACATAAATCTAGTACTTACTGACATGAATCTAGTTCTTAGTGACGTAAATCTAATACTTAGGGACGTGAATCTAGTACTTAGTGATGTAAATGTAGTATTTAGTGACGTAAATGTTGTGGGGGGGGGGGTTGAGATCTCTAACTTTCTAGGGAGATCCCTGGAAAAAAGTGACAAAAACATTGAAGGAAATGCTAAAAAAAAACTTAGAAAAAAAAAAAAAAAACATTTTCTGCCATTTAAGCAGCTCGAGCATTTTCCAGCTGATCCAAGAAGCGTTTCAAAGACTGTATTTAGCTTAAGAAGTAGGAGAATTTTCTCAACACATAAAGGACGACTTCATCCCTCAGATTATCAACATCAACACATCTGGAGATACGTGGTTTTCACTGGACAGGAAGGGGAGGAAACACTGTCATCTGAGAAGTAACTAAAGCTGTCAGACAAGATGTAGAGGAGTACAAAGTACAATATCTACCTGTGAATGCGGAGGAGGACGGGTATAAAGGAGAGAGCATTGCACACCAATGGTAACGCATGGTGAAGGTAAGTGAGAGAGAAGTGAAACGCGTCGCCAGACAGACCGGAGCTCTTCCCTTTTCAGTCAGGATGTGCAAATTATCTTCAGGAAATCCTGCTTTCAGCTTCATACGTGCCGATAAAACACGTTACACTGATTTCTAGCTCCTCTTAACCAGTAGTGTAATGGATACAAATACTTTCCCGTATACGTCAGTAGATTTATCATAGAATAGAATAGAAAGCCTTTATTGTCATTATACACAAGTACACAGTACCTGTGCAATGAAATTAGAGCAATCCCTTTTCAGTGTATATATAACAATAACATAAAGATAATAATAATAAAATATCAAAAATATAAAGTCCAAAATATAAAGTGTAGGTAGTGCTCAAAAAGTAGAGGCGGGGGGGGGGATTATCATGTAGGCTCCTTTACTTTTACTCCTCTACATTTCCTACATAGAATGTATACTTTTACTCCGACACATGTCCCCTAAGCATCTTCTTTACTACAAAATAAAATCAGACAAAATCTTTTATTTTTATTTATGTATTTTTTTATTCCGTTCCAGTTTTTCTCTGTGTGGATGTCACTTTGAATTTTAATTTTAAGAAGTTGTGGAAAACCCTGAATATTATGCTTCCCTATAGGGAAGCCACAGTGAAGTTCATAATGAACGGGTTTTTGTTGTTGTTGTTCTTTTCTAATAATTAAGTTTTAATATCAGAAAACTTCTTTTGTTCCTGAAGTACAGTAAATATCAAATACTTCAAAGTGCTCATGTTATGCTTTTTGGCTTTTTCCCTTTCCTTTATTGTGTTATGTATAGTTTTTGTAATAGTTTTCTAGCTGCTAGCATAGCACGCCCTCATACTCTGCTTCTGACTGGCTAGTAGTCCTTACCTAGGTACTGTCAGGGCACGCCCTCATACTCTGCTTCTGACTGGCTAGTAGTCCTTACCTAGGTACTGTCAGGGCCCTCATACTCTGCTTCTGACTGGCTAGTAGTCCTTACCTAGGTACTGCACACATGCATCTCCCAAAAAAGATGGAACAGAAGTGAGATGTCTCACTCTGTAGCTAAAACAGAGAGCTCAACACACAGGGTGAAAAGAGGAGCTGCAGCAATGTGCCGTACAACAAAAATATGTTTTTTGTTGTTTTTTTTTTTTTTTTTATTGAACCATGCAAAGCTATTCTGATATAACCTCAAAATACAATTATGAACCTGAAAATGAGCATAATATGGGTGCTTTAAGACTTTTACTCAAGTAATATTCTAAAAGGTGACTTTAACTTCTACAAAAGTAATTTTCTGGTGAGATACTTGTACTTTAACTGCTTTCCAGTACTTTATACAAAGTAAAACACAACACAAGTATTGTGTTTTAGTTTGTTTTTACCAAGTTAGTGAAGTAGAAAGCATTTTAAGTAAATAATAATGGAAGTTCAGGCTCAAACCACTTACCTGTCCAAAGCTTGAGACAGGTCGAAGTCACACATTGTCTTGATGTAATCCGTTTGAAGAATAAATATGAATGATGACTGATTTCACTGAGAGAGCGTCGTCCTACCTGCAGGATGACTGAGCGTCTCCGTCTGAGAGTTTCTCTCTTATAGCCCCCACCTTCTTTGGTGTAGGTTGTGGCTAAATGCCTGAACTTTCTTTCACAATAACACAATGACATCTGAAACCACATTAAGGCACACTTCAACTTGCATGATTGTGAACCAAAATGCATTTCAATAGAGTGGAGATTACACCACAAAGAACATACTTAAGTACAAATTCAAAGTACTTTGTACTTCCTCCACATCTCAGAGGTACATATTGTACTTTGTACTCCACTACATCTGTCTGACAGCTTTAATTACTTCTCAGATGACAGTGTTTCCTCCCCTTCCCGTCCAGTGAAAACCACGTATCTCCAGATGTGTTGATGTTGGATGTTTGTGATGAACTGAAGGATGATGTCTTCCTTTACGTGTTAAAAACATTCTCCTCTTTCTTAAGCTAAGGAAAGTCTTCATAAAAGCTGAAAACAAGGCTGTTTTCTGACAGGTGTAAAGCTCCCCCCACCCCCCCCTCCAGCAACTATTTAGTCCTGTGCTGCTTTTCATGTCATATCAGAGTTATTGTAATTACAATTTATCATTCATTGCGAGTCATAGGTCGTTGAGGGGGTTTAACAGTTTATAAGTTAATATTGTAACGGCTGCCAGTTCACTGTCGTCCACGTTAACACACATCGTCCACGTTGTTAAACACTCTTCATCTCCATCACTGCTGCAGGTGATGTAATGTGGCTTTGTTCTGGTTTCTGGTAATCGTGGCCCCAAAAAAAACTTCCCCTGTCTTCGGTTTCTAGAGAATGGGCTTCGTTAGTTAAACGCAATGGAAAATGTTGAGAGAAGATGCAGTTAAGGTGAGATGAATCCATTCTTGCTTAAACCTCAACCAAACCACATATGTCAGATACTGAGAAGTGTGAGCTAGAGCAGCTGGAACATTAACATTAACTCACCAAACGCTCTCTGTCTGTGTGTTTGTCATCGCTAAATGTACGTAGGACGTCTCGGCAGAGATATTGCCGGCAGACGTAGCTAAACAAAGGACAGACAGACAGACAGACAGACAGCTGGGAAATTAAGGTGTCTTTACAGCCAAGTACCTTAAAAACAGTCACAACACAATCCATTCAATTCTATTTATATAGCGCTAAATCACAACAACAGTTATCTCATTGCGCTTTCCATAAAGAGCAGGTCTAGACCGGACTCTGGGATGTTATTTATCTCCCACGTCTTTCCATAAAGAGCAAGATCTAGACCGGACTCTGGGATGTTAGTTATCTCCCAGGTCTTTCCGTAAAGAGCAGGTCTAGACCGGACTCTGGGATGTTATTTATCTCCCAGGTCTCTCCATAAAGAGCAGGTCTAGACCGGACTCTGGGATGTTATTTATCTCCCAGGTCTTTCCATAAAGAGCAGGTCTAGACCGGACTCTGGGATGTTATTTATCTCCCAGGTCTTTCCATAAAGAGGAGGTCTAGACCGGACTCTGGGATGTTATTTATCTCCCAGGTCTTTCCGTAAAGAGCAGGTCTAGACCGGACTCTGGGATGTTATTTATCTCCCAGGTCTTTCCATAAAGAGGAGGTCTAGACCGGACTCTGGGATGTTATTTATCTCCCAGGTCTTTCCATAAAGAGCAGGTCTAGACCGGACTCTGGGATGTTATTTATCTCCCAGGTCTTTCATAAAGAGCAGGTCTAGACCGGACTCTGGGATGTTATTTACAGAAACCCAACAGTTCCCACCAAGAGCGAGCACTAGGACACAGAGTCAAGGAGACACTTCCTTTTAAGAGGCAGAACCATGGCTCAGGGTGGGGGGGCATCTGCCTCGACCAGTTGGGGGTGAGAGAGAGTCAGACAGACAGTCAGACAGACAGACAGACAGACAGACAGACAGACAGACAGACAGACAGACAGACAGACAGACAGAGACATGGAGAATTGTAGCAGAGGGTGTGGAGCAGGAACATGGAGGCAGCAGGTGTCTCCAACCACAGATCCAGAGCCAGAAACACCTGCAGAAAGCAATAGGAGGAGAGAGGGGAGGGGCGAAAGAGAGAGAGGGGAGGGGCGAGAGAGAGGGGGGGGGGGCGAGAGAGAGGGGAGGGGCGAGAGAGAGAGAGGGGAGGGGCGAGAGAGGGGAGGGGCGAGAGAGAGGGGAGGGGCGAGAGAGAGAGGGGAGGGGCGAGAGAGAGAGGGGAGGGGCGAGAGAGCACAAGACTGGGAAAGGGAAGAAGTCGAGTTAGTAAGATGCATTAATGGAATGAGGTGGCACACAGATGGAGAGTCCACTCCAATACTATTAATAAAGTACAATACGATACACATACACGATACACAATACAAATGCACAAAATACTAGTATAAGTGATACTGGTCCAGATTCATAGAGTCATTTAAAATATGGAAGTTAAAGCCTCCTCCATAGGATGGCTAACGTCAGCGCTCTACATAACGTTAATAATTGACGTTATTTAGAGAGCGATCGTTAGCCTTCATGTATAAAAATAAATATTAGAGCTGCTAATGATTTCATGATTCAATTAGATTCCTTTCCAATATCAATTACAGTAAAATGTATATATAATGCTCATTTAGCTTGGATACATAAGAGATATATGTGTATATACGCACCAAGTTAATGTTTACATTAAGAATTGACCCCCGAAACTACTAAAAAGTACTTTTTACGGTGAAAAAGGCAAATATTAAAAGATCAATTTTGGGATTTTATTAAAATCAGATCGCAAATCAACAACAATCGATTTTAATTGGAAAATCAATTACTTTAACAGTTTGATTGTGTGGCGGTTAGTTATTGATAACAAAGATACTCTATTACCATCAAATACATGTAGAATAATACAGTGAACCGTCGCTATATCACGGTTCACCTTTCACAGTCTCGCTGCTTCACGGATTTGCATTGTGCGTTGTGTTCTGCATTCTGCAACATAATCAATGGTGGCATGTCGGTTTATAAGAATCTTTTTGCCTAGAAGAAAAAAGAGCGACAACAACTACCGATAACTATGTTCTTCTCTCGAAAAAACACACCTGCACCGCGGCTTTAGAAGAAACACACCTGCACCGCGGGCTTTAGAAGAAAAACACACCTGCACCGCGGGCTTTAGAAGAAAAACACACCTGCACCGCGGCTTTAGAAGAAAAACACACCTGCACCGCGGGCTTTAGAAGAAACACACCTGCACCGCGGGCTTTAGAAGAAACACACCTGCACCGCGGGCTTTAGAAGAAACACACCTGCACCGCGGGCTTTAGAAGAAGAAACACACCTGCACCGCGGGCTTTAGAAGAAGAAACACACCTGCACCGCAGGCTTTAGAAGAAGAAACACACCTGCACCGCGGGCTTTAGAAGAAGAAACACACCTGCACCGCGGGCTTTAGAAGAAAAACACACCTGCACCGCGGGCTTTAGAAGAAGAAACACACCTGCACCGTGGGCTTTAGAAGAAAAACACACCTGCACCGCGGGCTTTAGAAGAAAAACACACCTGCACCGCGGGCTTTAGAAGAAAAACACACCTGCACCGCGGGCTTTAGAAGAAAAACACACCTGCACCGCGGGCTTTAGAAGAAAAACACACCTGCACCGCGGCTTTAGGAGAAAAACACACCTGCACCGCGGCTTTAGAAGAAAAACACACCTGCACCGCGGGCTTTAGAAGAAAAACACACCTGCACCGCGGGCTTTAGAAGAAGAAACACACCTGCACCGCGGGCTTTAGAAGAAAAACACACCTGCACCGCGGCTTTAGAAGAAAAACACACCTGCACCGCGGGCTTTAGAAGAAAAACACACCTGCACCGCGGGCTTTAGAAGAAAAACACACCTGCACCGCGGGCTTTAGAAGAAAAACACACCTGCACCGCGGCTTTAGAAGAAAAACACACCTGCACCGCGGGCTTTAGAAGAAAAACACACCTGCACCGCGGGCTTTAGAAGAAAAACACACCTGCACCGCGGGCTTTAGAAGAAAAACACACCTGCACCGCGCTTTAGAAGAAAAACACACCTGCACCGCGGGCTTTAGAAGAAAAACACACCTGCACCGCGGGCTTTAGAAGAAAAACACACCTGCACAGCGGGCTTTAGAAGAAAAACACACCTGCACCGCGGGCTTTAGAAGAAGAAACACACCTGCACCGTGGGCTTTAGAAGAAGAAACACACCTGCACCGCGGGCTTTAGAAGAAACACACCTGCACCGCGGGCTTTAGAAGAAGAAACACACCTGCACCGTGGGCTTTAGAAGAAGAAACACACCTGCACCGCGGGCTTTAGAAGAAAAACCAGCTACAGAGTCAGAAGAGCAGGGAAATACACCTGAGTCACGTTTTTTCCTACTTTTGAAGCCTTCAGTTTGTATTGATGATTAAAATTATTATTTTACAGTACAGTAGTTATTTGTAAAAAATCGTTTATACAGTACTTTTATTTGTTAAACAAATGCTCGGGCCTGTAAAAAGGTTTTGTTCTTTGGTTTCAGTGTATAATGGAGTATTTCATCATATAATAAAGGAAAAAAAAAAGGATTTCACCTATCGCGGGTTCTTCTTGGAACGTAACCCCCGTGATAGACGAGGGTTCACTGTACAGGCTTAGCACCACTGAGCAACGTTATGAGCAGCCATGCTTTCTTCTGTCTGAGGTTTCTTGCCCATGAGTCTCTCTGTTGGGGTTTTTTTGCTTTCTGTCCCCTGCAGCTTTACGTCCCCCCACCTCTCTTTTACTAACCACATCAGCATTTTCCCAACCACAAACATCATGGGGAACCACGGTGTAAATTCCAGATATATACTACAGTAGAAAGTAATACGTTTTTAAGAAACAAAGTAAATATTCTGTGATTCCAGCTTGTTAAATGTGAATATCTTCTAGTTTCTGTACTCCTCTGTGACAGTAAACTGAACGTCTTTGAGTTGTGGACAAAACGAGACGCCATAGAGGACGTCGTCTTGGGCTTTTGGGAGACACTGATCCACATTATTCACCATTTTCTGGCATGTTATAGACCATAATATAATCATATTGTAATATAATAACATAATAACATAATACTATTTATCCCAGTATCCTTTGCACTGTGCTCCACATTTAAATAATTTTATTGAACTCTCCATTGCACTCATGCCTCTATATTGTTTCTGTTTAGAGTATGTATATATTGTGTATATATTAGTGTGTATATTTTGTTTTGGTTGTTTTGTGTGTGTAAGCACAGTGTGAGTAACTATGCTCCAAAGAGAAATTCCTCACATGTGTCCTCATACCTGGCAAATAAAGCTGATTCTGATTCTAAAATTGAAAATAATCAACACAGATTCATCGACAGTGAGCTTAATTGTTATTTGCATGCGTAAAGAAAAAGCACAAGTGTATTTAATAACAATAATAATTGCTGCATTACACTTTTTTTTGACACATTTACTGGGACGCTGTCATCAATTTCACACTTTTCCTACAACAACGAGTCAAAATATCTCCCGTGAAAGAAGATTTGTATCTTGAGAAGACTGATAGACCATCATATGTCACCGTGTGCTAACCCGGTTGTCTGGTAAAAGCCGACCGCTGCACTGGAAGTTCCTGTGGCAGGAAGAGGAGCTGGTACCACAGAGGCAGCTTGTTGAAGGCACATCAAAGAGAGGCCATACTTTCAGTTTAAGATAGTTTTAAAGTGAAACAACACATCTACATCTCCTTTAAATCTGAATACCTGCATCTACACCGCCTTTAAACCTGAATACCTGCATCTACACCTCCTTTAAATCTGAATACCTGCATCTACACCTCCTTTAAACCTGAATACCTGCATCTACACCTCCTTTAAATCTGAATACATACTATACTATGACTTTTTATGATTTTTTTCGACATGCTATACTATGACTTTTTATCATTTATGACATGCTATACTATGACATCATACATTTTTCAACATACTATACTATGACTTTTTATGATTTTTTCGACATGCTATACTATGACTTTTTTAATTGTTTCGACATGCTATACTATGACATCATATTTTTTTCGAAATGCTATACTATGACTTTTTATAATTTTTTTCGACATACTATACTATGACTTTTTATGATTTTTTTGATTGCTGTACTATGACATCATAATTGTTTCGACATGCTGTACTATGACTTTTTATGATTTTTTTGATTGCTGTACTATGACATCATAATTGTTTCGACATGCTATACTATGACATCATAAATTTTTCGACATGCTGTACTATGACATCATAATTGTTTTGACATGCTATACTATGACATCATAATTTTTTCAACATGCTATACTATGACATCATAAATTTTCGACATGCTATACTATGACATCATAAATTTTCGACATGCTATACTATGACATCATAATTGTTTTGACATGCTATACTATGACATCATAATTTTTTCAACATGCTATACTATGACTTTTTAAAGATTTTTTGATTTGCTATATTATGACATCATAATTTTTTCAACATACTATACTATGACTTTTTTGTATTTTTTTGACATGCTATACTATGACATCATAATTTTTTCGACATGCTATACTATGACTTTTTTATAATTGTTTCGACATGCTATATTATGACATCATAATTTTTTCAACATGCTATACTATGACTTTCATGACTTTTTTCAACATACTATACTATGACATCATAATTTTTTCAACATGCTATACTATGACTTTTTAAAGATTTTTTGATTTGCTATATTATGACATCATAATTTTTTCAACATACTATACTATGACTTTTTTGTATTTTTTTGACATGCTATACTATGACATCATAATTTTTTCGACATGCTATACTATGACTTTTTTATAATTGTTTCGACATGCTATATTATGACATCATAATTTTTTCAACATGCTATACTATGACTTTCATGACTTTTTTCAACATACTATACTATGACATCATAATTTTTTCGACATGCTATACTATGACTTTTTAATTTTTCGACATGCTATACTATGACTTTTTACGATTGTTTCGACATGCTATACTATGACATCATAATTTTTTCGACATGCTATACTATGACTTTTTTAATTTTTTGACATGCTATACTATGACATCATAATTTTTTCAACATGCTGTACTATGACTTTTTACGATTGTTTCGACATGCTATACTATGACATCATAATTGTTTTGACATGCTATACTATGACATAATTTTTTCAACATGCTATACTATGACTTTTTAAAGATTTTTTGATTTGCTATATTATGACATCATAATTTTTTCAACATACTATACTATGACTTTTTTATAATTGTTTTGACATGCTATACTATGACTTTTTTAATTTTTTGACATGCTACACTATGACATCATAATTGTTTCGACATGCTATACTATGACATCATATTTTTTTCGAAATGCTATACTATGACTTTTTATAATTTTTTCGACATACTATACTATGACTTTTTATGATTTTTTTGATTGCTGTACTATGACATCATAATTGTTTCGACATGCTATACTATGACATCATAAATTTTTCGACATGCTGTACTATGACTTTTTATGATTTTTTCGACATGCTATACTATGACATCATAATTTTTTCAACATGCTATACTATGACTTTTTAATGATTTTTTGACTTGCTATATTATGACTTTCATGACTTTTTTTGACATGCTATACTATGACATAATTTTTTCAACATGCTATACTATGACTTTTTAAAGATTTTTTGATTTGCTATATTATGACATCATAATTTTTTCAACATACTATACTATGACTTTTTTGTATTTTTTTTGACATGCTATACTATGACATCATAATTTTTTCGACATGCTATACTATGACTTTTTTATAATTGTTTCGACATGCTATACTATGACATCATAATTTTTTCGACATGCTATACTATGACATCATAATTTTTTCGACATGCTATACTATGACTTTATAATTTTTCAACATACTATACTATGACTTTTTTGTATTTTTATTTGAAATGCTATAATATGACATCATAATTTTTTCGACATGCTATACTATGACATCATAATTTTTTCAACATGCTGTACTATGACTTTTTACGATTGTTTCGACATGCTATACTATGACATCATAATTGTTTTGACATGCTATACTATGACATAATTTTTTCAACATGCTATACTATGACTTTTTAAAGATTTTTTGATTTGCTATATTATGACATCATAATTTTTTCAACATACTATACTATGACTTTTTATGATTTTTTTTTCGACATGCTATACTATGACATCATAATTTTTTCAACATGCTATACTATGACTTTATAATTTTTCAACATACTATACAATGACTTTTTTGTATTTTTTTTTGAAATGCTATAATATGACATCATAATTTTTTCGACATGCTATACTATGACTTTTTTATAATTGTTTTGACATGCTATACTATGACTTTTTTAATTTTTTGACATGCTACACTATGACATCATAATTGTTTCGACATGCTATACTATGACATCATATTTTTTTCGAAATGCTATACTATGACTTTTTATAATTTTTTCGACATACTATACTATGACTTTTTATGATTTTTTTGATTGCTGTACTATGACATCATAATTGTTTCGACATGCTATACTATGACATCATAAATTTTTCGACATGCTGTACTATGACTTTTTACGATTTTTTCGACATGCTATACTATGACATCATAATTTTTTCGACATGCTGTACTATGACTTTTTATGATTTTTTTCGACATGCTATACTATGACATCATAATTTTTTCAACATGCTATACTATGACTTTTTAATGATTTTTTGACTTGCTATATTATGACTTTCATGACTTTTTTTGACATGCTATACTATGACATAATTTTTTCAACATGCTATACTATGACTTTTTAAAGATTTTTTGATTTGCTATATTATGACATCATAATTTTTTCAACATACTATACTATGACTTTTTTGTATTTTTTTTGACATGCTATACTATGACATCATAATTTTTTCAACATTCTATACTATGACTTTTTTATAATTGTTTCGACATGCTATACTATGACATCATAATTGTTTCGACATGCTATACTATGACATCATAATTTTTTCGACATGCTATACTATGACTTTTTATGATTGTTTCGACATGCTATACCATGACATCATAATTGTTTCGACATGCTATACTATGACATCATAATTTTTTCGACATGCTATACTATGACTCTTTTTAATTTTTCGACATGCTATACTATGACATCATAATTTTTCAACATGCTATACTATGACATCATAATTTTTTCAACATGCTATACTATGACTTTCATGACTTTTTTTGACATGCTATACTGTGACATCATAATTTTTTCGACATGCTATACTGTGACATCATAATTTTTTCGACATGCTATACTATGACATCATAATTTTTTCAACATGATATATACTTCAGTAGAAAGTAATACGTTTTTAAGAAACAAAGTAAATATTCTGTGATTCCAGCTTGTTAAATGTGAATATCTTCTAGTTTCTGTACTCCTCTGTGACAGTAAACTGAACGTCTTTGAATTGTGGACAAAACGAGACGCCATAGAGGACGTCGTCTTGGGCTTTTGGGACACACTGATCCACATTATTCACCATTTTCTGGCATGTTATAGACCATAATATAATCATATTGTAATATAATAACATAATAACATAATACTATTTATCCCAGTATCCTTTGCACTGTGCTCCACATTTAAATAATTTTATTGAACTCTTCATTGCACTCATGCCTCTATATTGTTTCTGTTTATAGTATGTATATATTGTGTATATATTAGTGTGTATATTTTGTTTTGGTTGTTTTGTGTGTGTAAGCCCAGTGTGAGTAACGATGCTCCAAAGAGAAATTCCTCGTATGTGTCCTCATACCTGGCAAATAAAGCTGATTCTGATTCTAAAATTGAAAATAATCAACACAGATTCATCGACAGTGAGCTTAATTGTTATTTGCATGCGTAAAGAAAAAGCACAAGTGTATTTAATAACAATAATAATTGCTGCATTACACTTTTTTTTGACATTTCACACTTTTCCTACAACAACGAGTCAAAATATCTCCCGTGAAAGAAGATTTGTATCTTGAGAAGACTGATAGACCATCATATGTCACCGTGTGCTGACCCGGTTGTCTGGTAAAAGCCGACCGCTGCACTGGAAGTTCCTGTGGCAGGAAGAGGAGCTGGTACCACAGAGGCAGCTTGTTGAAGGCACATCAAAGGGAGGCCATACTTTCAGTTTAAGATAGTTTTAAAGTGAAACAACACATCTACATCTCCTTTAAATCTGAATACCTGCATCTACATCTCCTTTTAAATCTGAATACCTGCATCTACACCTCCTTTAAACCTGAATACCTGCATCTACACCTCCTTTAAACCTGAATATCTGCATCTACACCTCCTTTAAATCTGAATACCTGCATCTACACCTCCTTTAAACCTGAATACCTCCATCTACACCTCCTTTAAATCTGAATATCTGCATCTACACCTCCTTTAAACCTGAATACCTGCATCTACACCTCCTTTAAACCTGAATACCTCCATCTACACCTCCTTTAAATCTGAATACCTACATCTACACCTCCTTTAAATCTGAATATCTGCATCTACACCTCCTTTAAACCTGAATATCTGCATCTACACCTCCTTTAAATCTGAATAGCTGCATCTACACCTTTAAATCTGAATACATACTATACTATGACTTTTTATGATTTTTTTCGACATGCTATACTATGACTTTTTTACATTTTTTTGATTGCTATACTATGACTTTTTATAATTTTTATGACATGCTATACTATGACATCATACATTTTTCAACATACTATACTATGACTTTTTATGATTTTTTTCGACATGCTATACTATGACATCAGAATTTTTTCAACATGCTATACTATGACTTTTTAAAGATTTTTTTGATTTACTATATTATGACATCAGAATTTTTTCAACATACTATACTATGACTTTTTATGATTTTTTTTCGACATGTTATACTATGACATCATAATTTTTTCGACATGCTATACTATGACTTTATAATTTTTCGACATACTATACTATGACATCATAATTTTTTCGACATCCTATACTATGACTTTTTAATGATTTTTTGATTTGCTATGTTATGACATCATAATTTTTTCGACATGCTATACTATGACATAATTGTTTCGACATGCTATACTATGACTTTTTTTAATTTTTCGACATGCTATACTATGACATCATAATTGTTTCGACATGCTATACTATGACTTTTTAAAGATTTTTTGATTTGCTATATTATGACAACATAATTTTTTCGACATGCTATACTATGACATCATAATTGTTTCGACATACTATACTATGACTTTTTTGTATTTTTTTCGACATACTATACTATGACTTTATAATTTTTCGAAATGCTATACTATGACATCATAATTTTTTCAACATGCTATACTATGACTTTTTGTATTTTTTTCGACATGCTATACTATGACATCATAATTGTTTCAACATGCTATACTATGACATCAAAATTGTTTCAACATGCTATACTATGACATCATAATTGTTTCAACATGCTATACTATGACTTTTTATGATTTTTTTCGACATGCTATACTATGACTTTTTATGATTTTTTTTCGACATGCTATACTATGATATCATAATTGTTTCGACATGCTATACTATGACTTTATAATTTTTTCAACATGCTATACTATGACATCATAATTTTTTCGACATGCTATACTATGACTTTATAATTTTTCGACATACTATACTATGACATCATAATTTTTTCGACATCCTATACTATGACTTTTTAATGATTTTTTGACTTGCTATACTATGATTTTCGTGAATTTTTTCGACATGCTATACTATGACGTTTTAAAGATTTTTTGATTTGCTATATTATGACATCATAATTTTTTCGACATGCTATACTATGACTTTTTATGATTTTTTTCGACATGCTATACTATGACATCATAATTGTTTCGACATGCTATACTATGACATCATAATTGTTTCGACATGCTATACAGTGAACCCTCGTTTTTCACGGGGGTTACATTCCAAGAAGAACCCGTGATAGGCGAAATCCGTGAAGTAGTAACCTTTATTTTTTATACAATTATTATATGATGAAATACTCCATAATACATTGAAATCAAAGAACAAAACCTTTTTACAGGCACAAGCATTTGTTTAACAAATAAAAGTACTGTATAAACGTGTTTTTACAAATAACTATTGTACTGTAAAATAATAATTTTAATCAACAATACGAACTGAAGGCTTCAAATTGCGGAGATCAGCACTTATTATGTTTGCTGAATGCAGAACACAACACATGATGCAAATCCGTGAAGCAGCGAAACCTTGAAAGGTGACCCGCGATATAGCGACGGTTCACTGTAGTATGACTTTTATAATTTTTTCAACATACTATACTGTGACTTTAATGATTTTTTTTGACATGCTATACTATGACTTTTTATATTTTTTTAAATGCTATACTATGACATCATAATTTTTTCAACATGCTATACTATGACTTTTTATATATTTTTTTAAATGCTATACTATGACATCATAATTTTTTCAACATGCTATACTATGACTTTTTAAAGATTTTTTTATTTGCTATATGACTTTCATGACTTTTTTCGACATACTATACTATGACATCATAATTTTTTCGACATCCTATACTATGACTTTTTTAATTTTTTCAACATGCTATACTATGACTTTTTTATAATTTTTTCGACATACTATACTATGACTTTTTATGATTTTTTTCGACATACTATACTATGACATCATAATGTTTCGACATGCTATACTATGACATCATAATTTTTTCGACATACTATACTATGACTTTTTATAATTTTTTCAACATACTATACTATGACTTTCATGACTTTTTTTGACAAGCTATACTATGACTTTTTTGTATTTTTTCAACATGCTATACTATGACATAATTTTTTCAACATACTATACTATGACTTTTTTTTAATTTTTCGACATGCTATACTATGACTTTCATGACTTTTTTAACATATACTATGACTTTTTAATGATTTTTTGACTTGCTATACTATGACTTTTTTATAATTGTTTCGTCATACTATACTATGACATCATAATTTTTTCAACATGCTATACTATGACTTTTTTATAATTGTTTCGTCATACTATACTATGACATCATAATTTTTTCAACATGCTATACTATGACTTTTTTATAATTGTTTCGTCATACTATACTATGACATCATAATTTTTTCAACATGCTATACTATGACTTTTTTATAATTGTTTCGACATACTATACTATGACTTATTATAATTTTTCAACATGCTATACTATGACTTTTTAAAGATTTTTTTATTTGCTATATTATGACTTTCATGACTTTTTTCGACATGCTATACTATGACATCATAATTTTTGGACATACTATACTATGACTTTTTATAATTTTTCGACATGCTATACTATGACATCATAATTTTTTCAACATGCTATACTATGACATCATAATTTTTTTAACATATACTATGACTTTTTATGATTTTTTTCGACATGCTATACTATGACTTTTTTATAATTGTTTCGTCATACTATACTATGACATCATAATTTTTTCAATATGCTATACTATGACTTTTTTGTTTTTTTGACATGCTATACTATGACATCATAATTTTTTCAATATGCTATACTATGACTTTTTTATAATTTTATCCACATACTATACTATGACTTTTTTATAATTTTTTGACATGCTATACTATGACTTTTTTAGAATTTTTTCAACATACTATACTATGACATCATAATTTTTTCGACATGCTATACTATGACATAATTTTTTCAACATGCTATACTATGACTTTGTAAAGATTTTTTTATTTGCTATATTATGACTTTCATGACTTTTTTTGACATACTATACTATGACTTTATAATTTTTCGACATGCTATACTATGACTTTTTTATAATTGTTTCGACATGCTATACTATGACATCATAATTTTTTCGACATACTATACTATGACATCATAATGTTTCGACATGCTATACTATGACATCATAATTTTTTCGACATACTATACTATGACTTTTTATAATTTTTTCAACATACTATACTATGACTTTCATGACTTTTTGACAAGCTATACTATGACTTTTTTGTATTTTTTTCAACATGCTATACTATGACATAATTTTTTCAACATACTATACTATGACTTTTTTTTAATTTTTCGACATGCTATACTATGACTTTCATGACTTTTTTAACATATACTATGACTTTTTAATGATTTTTTGACTTGCTATACTATGACTTTTTATTATTTTTTTCGACATGCTATACTATGACTTTTTTATAATTGTTTCGTCATACTATACTATGACATCATAATTTTTTCAACATGCTATACTATGACTTTTTAAAGATTTTTTTATTTGCTATATTATGACTTTCATGACTTTTTTCGACATGCTATACTATGACATCATAATTTTTTGGACATACTATACTATGACTTTTTATAATTTTTCGACATGCTATACTATGACATCATAATTTTTTCAACATGCTATACTATGACATCATAATTTTTTTAACATATACTATGACTTTTTATGATTTTTTTCGACATGCTATACTATGACTTTTTTATAATTGTTTCGTCATACTATACTATGACATCATAATTTTTTCAATATGCTATACTATGACTTTTTTGTTTTTTTGACATGCTATACTATGACATCATAATTTTTTCAATATGCTATACTATGACTTTTTTATAATTTTTTGACATGCTATACCATGACGTTTTTTGACATACTATACTATGTTTGAGCCGTGGTAAACAACCCTGAGTTGAGTTGTCCTGCCTAATTCCTGTCAATTTCCATAACTCACCTGGCTCATTATGCCATCTTGTGGGTATTCAGTAAATGTCAGAATCAGAATAAGCTTTAATGACCAAGTGTAAACACATACAGGGAATTTGACACTGTCTTTTGTTACTCTCAAAGTGCATTCACAGAAACAGACATACAGCTCAAAACAAGGACAACACAGTTAAACAAGGTAAAGAAACATTTGACTACTATGTACAGATATGTGTGTATATAAAAACATATATGCATACACATGGAAACACTGAGTATTGTAAACAGTAGAACATTACGGCAATGCAAAAATGAAAATTATAGTAGAATCAATAATGAATTAATACAACAGGTTGCTTATATGGTGGATTTGACAGTATAAACAGTGTATATTTGACAGATATATTAAAATAGTTTTAAATTATGTGTTTAACACTATTAAATACATGTTTTACTGAAAGTTGGATGCTTAGCGTTCCAGACTTATTGTTCTGGGATTGATCCTGACACTCTGGACTGGTTTCAAGTGTTCATATAGTGACGGTCTGTGGGAAGAAACAGTTCTGGTGTCTGTGTTTTTGTAGTTTGTACCACGTTGTGTCCAGGATATAATGGGTTTGTAGTGACGCTTCCTTCCTGCTTCCTGACTTTGGAGGATTATAAATGCTGCATGCAGGGCAGGTTGATGCTCATTTATTTATTTATTTTTTCTCTGCAGTCCTTATTGTCCATTGCAACTGTTTGTTGGCCGGTCCAAACCCAACAGCGATTGGTATATAGAAAACAAACTGGATGATGGGCCTTTTTCCAATGTTAGACGTCCACTTCAGGAGAGATTGTGAGAGATTAAAAGTCTAGTAGTAGTTTCTAGTATAGTAGTATAGTAGTAGTATAGTATAGTATGTTGAAAAAAGTCAAAAAGTCATCGTACATCGAAAAAAACACCAAAAAGTCACAGTACAACATGTCAAAAAAAATAAGTCAAGATGTAGTATCTCGAAAAAAGGCATCTAAAAAAAGTCATATTATATAATAATATAATAATAATAATAGTAGTAGTAATAATAATAATACATTTTATTTAAAGGCGCCTTTCTTGGCACTCAAGGACGCCGCACAGGGAATTCATATATTAAAAACAGCAAAACAAATACTATACAACAGCAAAACAAAACAAATACTATACATAATAAAACAGCAAAACAAATACTATACAGCACACTATTCGGTTCAGGGGGGCGGTAGACATTATATATTATATGAACATTATGGACAGATCCGAAATAGGAAATAGAATGATGAATAAATAACAAATAAGAGAGATGTGAGAATGGGAATGATGAATAAATAGTAAAAGATAAGTGAGATATGGGAATGATGAGTAAATAGTAAATAATAAATAAGTGAGATATGAGAATGAGAATGATGAATAATACTAAATAAGTGGAATAATAAGTGGAACCAGTAAACAGGTGCTGTAGAGACAGTGATTACTGGGTTATTGAACCTGACACTGTGGGTAAGAAGTCAGCTGTTCATCAGAGAAATGGCTTGTGGGTAGAAACTGTTCCTGAGTCTGCTGGTTTTGGCGTACAGGGCTCTGTAGCGCCCCCCCAGAGGGGAGAAGCTGGAACAGGTTGTGTCCGGGGTGAGATGGGTGTCAGGTCAGACTCCAGCCCCATATGAGAACAAAATACGGTGGAGAGGAGACAAAAATGCGTCGCCACATGTAACTTTAACTAAAGATGAACATCAACCAAAACCAGACGTTTTCATAAGGAAAAAGCAAAAAAAAAGAAGCAAAATCACCAAAAACAAACTCAATCTCGCCAGCGTTCCCGTTGCTAGGCTACACCATGTCATGTCATGTCATAAATAGTCATAGTATAGTTTTTTAACAAGTCATGACGTCATAGTATAGCATGTCAAAAAAGTCATATTATTAGATTAAATAATACTTTATTCATCCCACAGTGGGGAAATTCCCTTGTTACAGCAGCAGCAGCAGCGGTTCCTACAGTAAAAGCTAAAAAACAACAAAAAAACAAGGGAACACACAAACAAACAATGAGCAATGACAATATTGTGTGGGAAAAAAGTCAAAAAGTCAGAGTATTGAATGTCAAAAAGCTCATGCTATGGTATAGTAAAATTATACTTGTAAAATTGAAATGCGTATACAGTACAATGAGGTATAATTTTACTACAAACTGTAGCTGGAAAATGTAATCTTCACCTCTCGAAATCTCAATATAACCTTCATGAAGGGAAGACTTACTGCAGTATTGTTGTATTAAACTCTGTATTAGATTACATTTACTCAAGCACAGTATCATTTTGAAGTAATAATAATACATTTATTTATAGAGCGCTTTCCATCAAAGTGCTTTACAGCAAAAATACAATTTAAATACAAACAGTACAAAAAATTAAAATGGAGACAGTAAAAAGTAAATAACACTATACAAATACATCAAGGATAAATGAGCATTTAGGACTCATACGCAGCAGTGAATAAGTAAGTCTTAAGCTTCGATTTAAAGACCCCAATTGAACAAGTACTTGCACTTTACTTGAGTAAATATCTAAATGAAGTAATGTCTTGTCATAAAGAAAAAGACAAACAGAAACAACACATTTTAGAACAGGATTAAGTTTATTTCCTAATAAACGGGATTACAATGGAAGTGTTAAATGCGATGCACCCAAAAAACAACAACCTTTGGGAACAGAACTCCCCAAAAACTAAAATGAAATGGAAGAAGTTCTATTGAAATGTGACCTGGACAGAAAGAAGAATTGCTTTACCTGGTGACATCTGTCAATAACTCATAGTAACAGTGTTATTGTACCTGAAAAACTGATTACCTCTAAACTACATCTTCAAATAATACTCTATCTAAAGGAGTCATATATTAATACACGCGTCTTAAACCCAACGTTCTCTCAATCAGTATAAGTACAAAGTAATCTTTTTACATTCAGTCTCCTGATACCATTGAAATCAACTTATTACAACAGAACAAAATATAAGAAAACAGCTGCAAAATATTTACTCAGAATCACAAAGATTTCTCCTGGAACATGGCAATGGTATATAACACTGAAAGACTCATACACACACACACACACACACACACAGTACAAAAAGAGACAGAAATGGTGCGTATGGAAAACAGCCGTAACTCAGAGGCGACCCCGAAACAACCCTGCTGCATATTAAGGTTCGGATTTTATCCTAGGTTTGATTTTAACACAATACTCACACGCCATACTGTGTGTTCTGTATGTTGGGAGAGAGAGATCTGTCAGGCTTCATGCCGGCTGAGAGGAAATCTACTTGTGCCGCAATTATACTCTATAGATACTATACTACTTATGTTCTTTTTTGCCCAGCATGTTTCCTTGGATCAGGGAGGCTCCAAAATCATGGTAGCAGCTGTTGTCATGGTCCCGCTACACGTCCTGCGATGCCATGTTACATCCCGCTACACGTCCTGCAATGCCATGTTACATCCTGCTGGGCCTTGTAATGCTGCACAGTGTCCTGCTATGCCATGAACTACTACAAACTACTATTTTTGTGACTGTTATTGCCACTCTTCATTCTAACCCCAACCGGTCGTCAGACACCGCCTACCAAGAGCCTGGGTCTGGGCCTGGGTCTGGGTCTAGGTCTGGGTCTGTCGCAGGTTTCTGCCTAAAAGGAAGTTTTCCTCGCCACTGTCGCACTGTTGCTTGCTCTGGAGGAACTACTAGAACTGTTGGGTCCTTGTTAATTATGGAGTGTGGTCTAGACCTGATGAAAAGATCTAGATCTGTAAAGTGTCTCGAGATAACTCTTGTTATGAATTGATACTATAAATAAAATTGAATTGAACTCTAAGAAATGGACAAAATTAACGTCGTACCCCTTTGTGCTGTGCAAAAAAATATCATTCTGAAGTTAGAGCGGGAGAGACACCGATGCAGTGGTGACTTAGGACTACTTACACTTAGTAAAGTCTTGTGCTTGAGTACAAATTAAAAGAACTTGTTCTTGTTCTGAGTACTTGCTCTGTTTGCATTGCGGTTGAATGAACTACAATACACAGGTGTGTTAAAAATGAAAATGAGCACAACCTTAAACACTTCTTCCACAACTGCGTTAATGTTGCAACAAACTGAAATAATCGCCTTCAACTTGAGTTAATTTCAACTTTAAAGTCCATCTTTTAACTGTCTTTAGCCATGTTTTCATGTAATTGTCACGTGAAGCGATCCCCCCCCCCCTCCGATGGGACTATAGTCATGTGACTTACACGTTCGCTACGTCACAACTTATTCGGCAAAGCTGTTGCCATCTGCAATTTTGCACATTGTCTTTATTGCAAAAGGCAAAAAGTCGCCTCATGCGAGCGTAAAGACTTTATGGCAAATTTGAGGATGTTTTTTTCAAATTTAGCCATTTCCATCAACATTTTCTAAAGCTTACTTACTAAAATACGCTTAATAACACTCATGGAAACATTTCTTTTGTCCCCGATTTTTGTAGTTGCCAGGACGACCAATGACTGCCTCGACATACTGTACGGATGGGAATATGAGTACCGCATTAAACTTCACTTTAAAACAAATATCCTGTGGTTTATTGTTAATATATTTATGTACAAACACAGGGAGCACAAAGGGTTCGGGTTATTTTGAAGCCGTTTCTGACGTATTACACACACACACACACACACACACACACACACACACACACACACACACACACACAAGGACAGCTTAAAATGCATGTTATGCTATCATCTAAATATGGAGTAAAGATGAAGACTGGATGCTTGATTGCTGACATGTACTAGTGAAATAATGTATGACACACACACACACACACACACACACACACACACACACACACACACACACACACACACACACACACACACACACACACACACACACACACACACACACACACACACACACACACACACACACACACACACACACACACACACACACACACACACACACACACACACACACACACACACACACACACACACACACACACACACACACACACACACACACACACACACACGGCTGCAAAAATAGATTATTTTCCAGATTAGTTGTTTGGTCTTTAAAATGGTAATAATGTTAATCAGTGTTTCCTAAAAGCCAGAGAAGACGTCCTCAACTCCAAGATATTCAGTTTACTGTCCCAGAGGAGAGAAGAAACTAGAAGATATTCAGTTTACTGTCCCAGAGGAGAGAAGAAACTAGAAGATATTCAGTTTACTGTCCCAGAGGAGGGAAGAAACTAGAAGATATTCAGTTTACTGACCCAGAGGAGAGAAGAAACTAGAAGATATTCAGTTTACTGTCCCAGAGGAGAGAAGAAACTAGAAGATATTCAGTTTACTGTCCCAGAGGAGAGAAGAAACTAGAAGATATTCAGTTTACTGTCCCAGAGGAGAGAAGAAACTAGAAGATATTCAGTTTACTGTCCCAGAGGAGAGAAGAAACTAGAAGATATTCAGTTTACTGTCCCAGAGGAGAGAAGAAACTAGAAGATATTCAGTTTACTGTCCCAGAGGAGGGAAGAAACTAGAAGATATTCACATTTAGGAAGCTGGAATCAGAATTTTTTATAAAATATGACTCAAACCAACTAATCGATTAATCTCGGCAGCTCTACAAACAGACGGGAACATGTACTGCACTGAGACGGGAACCTGGACTGGACTCAGATGTGAACCTGGACTGGACTAAGACGTGGACTGGACTCAGATGTGAACCTGGACCGAGATGTGAACCTGGACTGAAACGTGGACTGGACTAAGACGTGAACGTGGACTGAGACGTGAACGTTGACTGAGACGTGAATTGAACGGAACTGCACTGAGACGTGAACGTGAACTGGACTGAGACGTGAACGTGAACTGGATTGAGACGTGAACTGGACTGAGACGTGAACTGGACTGAGACGTGAACTGAACTGGGACGTGAACTGGACTGAGACATGGACTGAGACGTGAACTGGACTAAGACTTGAACTGGACTGGACTGTTAACTGAACTTAAACAGATACGATAACACACACGCTTTAGAGATTTAGTATTTGAATCATAAAAACCCAAAGTCTGGTTCATGGTCTTCTTCTGTGCCAAAGAGCCCCATTGTTGTCCAAAAACACATCGCTGATGTCTACATGGAGTTTGTTGACGATAT
This sequence comes from Percina caprodes, assembly GCA_013375575.1. Classification (NCBI taxonomy): domain Eukaryota; kingdom Metazoa; phylum Chordata; class Actinopteri; order Perciformes; family Percidae; genus Percina; species Percina caprodes. The sequence goes on from JABXJD010000098.1 coordinate 1,142,898, forward strand.
CAAATCTGTAGAACAACTCCAGGATAAGAACATGGCACAACACAGAGTTACAATCAACTTTTTTAATAACTGTTTAACCTATAAAAGGTAATAAGGGCGCCCGGGTAGCCCAGTTGGTAGAACGGGCGCCCATTTATAGAGGTTTACTCCAGCTGTCCTGTCATTAAAGGCCTAAAATGCCCAAAAAATAATCTTAAAAAAGAAGGTCCTAAGAGACAATTATTACAATTATTTCCATTTCTCTATTAACAGTTTGATCCATTAAATGTCAGAAAAAAAACCCAAATTGCCCGAATAAAGCAGCGTCTTGAAATGTCTCGTTTTGTCTGACAGACAAATAGATCTTAAGTTTCTCATCACATAAGACAAAGAAAGCAAAGCAGCAAATCCTCACAAGTAAGACGATTAATTGATTCTCAAAATGCGGATTATTTTTCTGGCAATCGACTAAATGTTTCCGCTCTTCTTCCAAAACGCTCTTAGGTTAATCTTGAGGCTCTTTGTTAGTATCTTAGTGGTTAATCTAGTGTTCCTTTGGTTAGATCCTAGCGTATAACGTATACGACCGCGTTTTAGAGCCATTGTAGGTAAAGAAAAGTTACAGAGAAGAGAGGGGGTAATATTCCAAGAAAAGCCTCCGAATGTCGGAGATTGAAGTCGTCAATTTACGAGAACACCACTAAGGAAATTTCTGAGATTACAGTGGTACATTTATGAGAAAAAAACTTGAATATTCTCAAATTGTAGGTCCAATATGTAATATACATTGACAAGAATAACATATTGCACTTTAACCCTTGTATTGTCGTCACTTTCGGGACCCTCTCGTGTCAAATTGACCCGAGACTTATTTGGGGTTTTAAAAACAATTATGAAGTAAAATTTTATTTCATAATCTATTAAATATTGTCTTTATCTCAATTGAATATTGCTCAACTGTTATTGAGATAACATAAAAGTTTAAGGAATGCAATCGGTCTCAATTAAAAATGGAAGTGTGATTCGTTTTTTGTCATAAGGTTATAATTCAGGTTAAAAATCCACTGTGTGATCATTCTTATCTTGGAAAAAAACATAAGTGGTCATATCCAGAATAATTTTCTGAATTGAGTCAGGAATACGTCACAGAATATATATTTATATGGTTTATATTTAATCACAGAAAATAAGGCAAGGCCATTGATTTTCAGGTAAAAAAAAAAAAATATTTGTACCATATTCCTTCTTGTAAAAATTTAAAATGGGTCATTTTGACCCGGATACCATACAAGGGTTAAAGTGCGTTTGACCGAAGCATTTACATGTGATTTATTGTCATTGTTGGCACGACAGCGATGCAGCCGAGAATATGACGACGGCCGATTTACACCACACATATAAACACCGAACTGCTTTGCCAGCTCCATCCTGTTGTAACTAAGTTATCTGCTGGAAAAACAACATTTTGCATCGGCATTTAGCTGCGGTACGTCCGTGAAACTCACAGCTAAATTTGTGTCACATCAACAGTTAACTCCAGGGCGTTGTAAAAAATAAGTGGTTTAATCCGATGAATCACCTTATATATAATAAGTTGGAGAGCTTCTGTGTGGTCCACTTTGGTTCCTTTATTAATACACTTTATTTAATAAAGTCGACATGTAATATTTTAAGTGATGAGCCCGGTGTGCTCTAACGGCTCCGGGTGAGCCGTCATGCTGATTTGAGCCCGTTCTAAAAAGGTCTAAAAGGTCTAGTTGACCAATCAGATTGCCTGGTCGGCTCTACTTGTTGCATAATAGTTCCCAACCAGCCTCAGACTGACACTACGGCGATCGTTGCCGTGAGTCACCTACACTGGTCTCAGGTGTCCCCGGCTGACCTCAGCCAGACAACAATAAGAATCCTAGAGCCGCCTCCAGGAAACTGAACAAAACACCTTCGTGGAAACGAGGAGAACATGAAGCCAAAAATCTAAAGACAATAAGAACGGGTCATTAATTAATACCGAGCAGACGCCAGGTCAGACGGGCCTTTAAACATCTGCCGTAGGCTCAAAAACAAGAAGAAGCGATGGCGATGTCTACTTGTAAAGATGTTTGTTGGACACTATAAAACTGTGTT